>NIPM01000255.1:275371-292639 GCA_002738285.1 Holacanthella duospinosa | reverse complement strand
TTTGTAAAATATTCAGAGAATTGTGGATCTACCTAAATGTACCAGATGTTATGGTTAGAAATAATTTTTTTTTTCTTTATAGTTTACAAATAGTTTGGGGAAGAGTAATGAGTAAGTTGTTACTAGTTTCAATTATACTAAAATTATTATTTTTTTTTTCTTATTAGCAAAAAAACTAATTGGGTTTGAATTTAGACAAGAGCAATTATTCTTTTTTATTTATACAGTTTGAAACGCTTTGTGTGGAGTTTGCGCTCATATGAGACTAATAAGTAGTACCACAACGGTGGTAAAGTGGACTGTTCTAAAGAGTAGAAGTTGATGCTAGATTTTGTTAGTTAAAACTTAAAACTTACCATAATTATTTAGTTTGTTTAAGATTTGAGTTCATTTTTCAATTCGAAATGATGTAAATTGTTGTTTGTTCCAGTATTTTGTACGTCTTGGGATTCCCGAAACCTGAGAAGAATGGTGCTTTTCCATTGGTTGACCACTGTCACCGTTGGATTTTTGAAAGAATGGTTTTGGGATTTTTGATTCCACAGAAGCAATCCCACTAATTGAAGTCTTCTCCCTATTTTTAGGAATTTCTGGAATGCTTCCAGTGGGCTTGAACAAAGAATTTACCACGTTGTCCATAGTAATTGGAGTCCATCGAAATGTGGGATAGTCTGGGCAGATTTGGTCACTACTGATACTGTTGGCACCATTTGTTTGAATCTCGACATTATTGTCGTGAATCGAGAGAATCCCAGTAGTATTTTCATCTATTTTGATTTTATTTGGAACCAAATTGGATAAATTATTTCCAATTAATTTGGTAGTGGAGGTTGATTTATCCGCTTGTTCTTGCAATGATGTCGTCGATGTTGATTTATGGACGATACTCGAAGTTTCCAAGTTCATCTCAAAGGCACTCAGTGTACGGAATCGTTCTTCTGATTCAGTGATTAAATTATCCAACTTCTCAAGTGTTTTTTTCGTAAGTTCATATTCTGTGATACATTCTAATGAAATGGTGGATGTTGATTGGTCCACAGTTTTATCATTGTAAATATCAAATTCTGGACAATCAAACGGAAAGTAAGACATTGTAGTACTCAGTTTTGATGGTTTGTAAATGAATTCACAGGATTCAGATTCATTTGGTTGACAATTGAATAATACTTCTGATGATTTGCTAAAAGTAATTGGTAAAGATTTGTAACCATTTGTNTCATTTGGTTGACAATTGAATAATACTTCTGATGATTTGCTAAAAGTAATTGGTAAAGATTTGTAACCATTTGTGTCTAATCCAGATAATTTAGGTTGGTTAGAGACAGGAGGAAAAGATGGAAGTTCAATCTGGAAAAATTCTGATATTTTTCCTGATTGATGATTATTGCAAGTTGAAAAACATGAGACTGGATCAGATGAGTGATGAATAGAGTCAGTTTCGTCTTCGTCTTCGTCTTCGGCAGAGTTAGTGACAGCTAATTGGTTGTTGATCTGAACTAATTGGGTTTGAGGAGCANTTTCGTCTTCGTCTTCGGCAGAGTTAGTGACAGCTAATTGGTTGTTGATCTGAACTAATTGGGTTTGAGGAGCATCGAGAACAACTTCAGAGCTACATTAATTGATACACAACACAATATTTATAACATTTGAGTTAAAAATTTAGATTTGATTCTCAAATTACCTTGGTTTGGTGATAGTAGTGTCAGGAGAGTCTGTTGTTTCAGGAAAGTCATGAAACTCAATTCTATTGGTTGGAGGNGGTTTGGTGATAGTAGTGTCAGGAGAGTCTGTTGTTTCAGGAAAGTCATGAAACTCAATTCTATTGGTTGGAGGTGTACTGAATCCTTCTTCACTACTGATTGATACTTCTGAGTTGTTTGAATCATTCTCATTGGTTAGGTCTTCCCATTCAGGATCAACATCTGAGACTGAGATTGAGAAATACTCAGAATCGGATGAAGAGCTACTAGGAGCTCTTTCTGATGAGTAATCAAGTAAATTGTTGTTGAGATTGAATTGATCACCACATAGATCCAATTCTTGTCCAGGTCTAAACAAAAGAATCATTTAAGATCAAAATTTAATTTTTAAAATACAATAATTGAATAATTGAATAATTCTTTACGTTTCCGGTTGATCTTGAAATGAATTGAGGGGATTTGGATTAAATGCTCCTTGATAACGGCGTTTTGTGGTTCCTTCCGAATCTCTTTGTCCATATTTCAAAAACCATTCTTTCTATTGTAAATAATATCAAAAGTTACCCCCCGTTTTAGACTTACAGATTTTCTATCAAGACTCTTGATTCAAGAGGCGTATTAATTTCAGGTCAGTTGACTTAACCCGAATGTAAGAGTAGAGGTATACTTTTCTAATAAGATAATATTAATAATTTCAGGTCACTTACATATTTATAAGGGTCTGCATAGACGGTTGACCACCACCATGTTGAATCCGCTGCTTCTGGTGATTTAAAAGTGAGCTCAGAGTTGTTGTGATTCCCAGTCCCAGTCGTTCGAGGTGTGGTGACAGAGGTCAAATTCTTGACATCTGATGGTGACGACGACGAGTAGACGACTGGATTAAGGAAAGATGAATTAGCAGTGTTTTGATAGAGAGACGATGGGTCAAAGGTCACATCCCAATCGTATACATCTAGGTCTTCTAAAACTAAAACATGAATAATTTCTAATCGACGAGTTCTACCTTGTAGGTAAGTTAATCAATTAACAATAATATAAATAACGAAGACGATGTGAAGATGATTAAAAGTTAAAAACTAAGCCAATGTTGTTAAATAAAAATAGCCAGACTAGGGAGTATGAGTATAGGGACTTACCTCGAACGTTTAGACTAAAATTTTCACTTNAAACTAAAACATGAATAATTTCTAATCGACGAGTTCTACCTTGTAGGTAAGTTAATCAATTAACAATAATATAATAACGAAGATGATGTGAAGATGATTAAAAGTTAAAAACTAAGCCAATGTTGTTAAAATAAAAATAGCCAGACTAGGGAGTATGAGTATAGGGACTTACCTCGAACGTTTAGACTAAAATTTTCACTTTTGACATCGAGAAGGTCCATGTCCAATAAATTAGTTGATTTTAGATACAAATTATATAAGAATTAATCAGAAAACTTATTGTTTTTTTTACCTAAAAATTATAATTATTATTGAAAAAGGTTTATAAAATTAGGTGTTTCTTTGGCGCGTAAATTATTTAATTATTGAATTTTTAGTAGATTTTTAGATTTTTAGATTTTACTGTCGTCTTGGCAATTGTCAAATTTTGATTAGAAAAATTATGAACAGGGTCATCAATTTTAGATTGTTGTCGCTTCGCTTAGCGTCTAAACAAAGAGTCTCCATGGACCCCTGCCTGGTTGGGGTATAGATTTGGGAGTGGTGGAAAAATTTGAATTTTTTTTTTTTGCATTTTTTGCATTATTGAATTTTTTGCATTTTTGCAATCCACGAATCATGAGATTTGAAGATGGTTTTTAGACGAACTCAAATTTTTTGAAATTTTTTGAAATTTTTCGAAATTTTTTGAAAATTTTTCGAAATTTTTTGAAATTTTTTGAAATTTTTTGAAAATTTTTGAAAATTTTCGAAATTTTTCGAAATTTTTTGAAATTTTTTGAAAATTTTGTTTTTTGGATTTTTGCATTTCTTCACGAAAAATGACATTTGAAGACGTTCGTTAGGTTGTGATAAACTTTACAACGTAACAACAAATTTTTGAATACTACTTTAAAAAATATTTTGAAAAAATTTTTTTTTTTTTTGAATTTTTTTTTTGAAAAACTGTCTAAAAGAAACATCTTCAAATGTCATGATTCGTGGAGAAATGCATAAACCGCAAAAATTTATTTATTAATTTTTTCAAAAAAAAAAAAAAAAAAAATTTGGAAATTGTTCACCACACCCAAATGTATGTATACCACCCCTTAAAATCATGAACCCTGATACATAATGAATCTTGATTATTAAGGTGTAAAGAAACTTTTATAAAAATTGAAGACCAATACACTTCAGATTAGACTTTACACCACTAATTACAACTTGGTTAGATTTTTATAATTAATAAAACAATAAAATTGAAGTGAATATTCAAAATGTGTAAACCAAAATTTCTAATTTTGATTTTTCATTACTGCATACCAGAGGTGGTAAATATCATTTAATGGATAGATATCAATTCATATTTATCCAAAAATAAATATTAATCATATTTATAATATTTATTTATGATATTTATTTTTCAAATGATATTTTTGATATTTATGATATTTATGATATTTATTTTTCAAATGATATTTTTGATATTTATGATATTTATGATATTTATTTTGCAATGATATTTATGATATTTATGATATTTATTTTTCAATGATATTTATGATATTTATTTTTCAATATTTTATGATAATTTTTGTGTTTCAAATATCGGTTCTGTTAATAAGTGTCTACTTATCAGGGATAAATCTGCAGTTTGAAAAATGATGCATAAATTGAAAATTTTATTTCAATGTTTGCTAAAGCAGAAAAATTTACTTGAAACTTTACAGCTTGAAAAATTCAATTCAACTAGTTCCTATTTTGATTAGATTTTATTTTGATGAATACCACCATTCTGTCATTCCCATTTTGTCTAATTTTCGCCCCTTCCACTCAGCAGATATTCACAGAATGAAATTTCTGTTACCAAACTCCAATTTCTGACTTTGTCTGGCAAATATTTCTAAAAATATGGCAAATTTGGAAAAAAAAAAAATATTAAAAATAATCGGATAGATATAAAAATATCGGATTTATTGATGTTTATCATAATTACCTGATTTTTACCATCCCTGTTGTATATTACCTTGCATTATAAATTTTGAAACTTGTAAAGAAAAATATGAGAGTATTTCTTTACCCCAGTTTTGATGATTAATTTCAAATGTTTTTAAATAATGGTGCCATATTATTTATTCCCCAGGAAAATTCAAATTTATCCAATCAAATTTGAGTATTCTGTATTTGAATTCAAATTCTATTATCTGATTGGTCGAAAATGATTTTTTGATTTTTGAAGAGCCCGGTAAGCATAACATGGTTCATGACCAAGACATGACAGTCAGTCGTTTCTGTGGAAGTGGAACGGAAGTTTAAAGTGGATAACTTTTTATTTTGAAATTTTTATAATAATTTACTATTCTTTTCATCCAAATTTTTTAAGTTCTGTGATTTGTGAGTGAAACATTACTGATTATCATTTTTTGAATCTTCAGCAGCAGTCGGTGTTTCATTACTTAACAATTGTGATCCTGATTTCTTGGTAAAAAGTCTACAGTGTACAGTGTCCTTGATTGACTTTTACCTTCATAATCAACCATTGACTCCTACTGGTTCAAAATTTGTACCATTGTGTCGTCATCCTTGCCTATTGGTTTGAAGTTGTGCCATTCACAGTTTTTTGTGTAAGTTTATCGTTTTTGATTTCTCCTACTGCTGAAGCTGATGATGTTGCTGAATTATTTAAATTTGTAGAAATTCCTTCCGGTTGAGGTTGNATTTCTCCTACTGCTGAAGCTGATGATGTTGCTGAATTATTTAAATTTGTAGAAATTCCTTCCGGTTGAGGTTGAGGTTGCGGTTGCGGTTGCGGTTGCGGTTGCGGTTGCGGTTGAGGTTGTAATTGGTTCTCTTGAGGTTGAGGTTGTAATTGGTTCTCTTGCGTTTGATTTCTATCTCCTTCTTTCTTTTCACCTTTAACCTCTCCTTGAATAATACTGACATCATGATGAGTATCATGTTCAGTTTCTGCATGCCATCCACCACCACCTACTCTCATCCAACTCCCATGATGTCGTCTGTGACTTCGTCGTTCCATACGTCTTCTCATCCAATTCGTTTTGAATTCACGCCATCGACGATTTTTTAACGGATTGGTCACATTTGTACTGGTAACAGTTAAAGTCACATTCTGAGGTACTGATGTTTGTGTAGTTTTTGGCGGTTCAGGACTCGTCGACTCCATTGTTGCAAGTTCTTTACACTCTACTTCTTCGTCCACGTCGTCAGCAGTTTTAACACCACCAACACCATTCCCTGCTTTTGTAATTTTGCAATCTTTAATCTCTTTACTAATTTCTTTAGAACTAAGCATTGATGGTGTGCTTTCTTCCGTTATGGTAGTGATTGCTCTTTGCACTGAATCTGTCACTTCCATCCCACCTGTATCTTTGTCTTCTATTGTTTTACCTTCAGCACCATTTACATCATCAGTTCTATTAACACCATCATCTGTGAAATTTGTAGCTGATGTAACAGTTGTTGTCTCGATGTTCGATCGTACTAAAGTTGCTGTCTCGATGTTTGATAGTACCAAAGTTGCTGCAAAGTAAAAGTAAGTCAATTACAATTATATGGTCCATTGATTGTAATCAGCCTAATGCATCAACCTTATGTACTTACTACTAAATAGGGCTGATGCATTAGGCTGCTACAATCAGCGGACAGTACTTTAGTCCTACCAAATTATATTAAATTGGTTTTGTAATATTTTATCGGAAATGAATTAAAATATTCATTTAATTACAAGTCAGCAGGATCAGGATCGCTATTGCAAGATTCCAGCAAATAAATCTAGGCTTCATAACTTCAGAAGCAAACACTATGCGACTCGACTGCTTACTCTGGTTGACATTTTTCACAAAGTAGTTCACTTTGTACTTTGTGATCTTTTATTACCGAAGGTCAATGGTAATATTTAAACAAAGACTAAATTCAACTACTTGAGTGAACAATTCAAGGCTATGTAGCTATTAAACTTAAGTCTTATTATAATCCACCTTGTGGAAAAGTACGACTATTTTATTTTTATCGCTGTTTAACTTCTGCGCTCAAAACTGACTCACTGCTTGCTTTTACTTTGGAGTCAACTCCTAAATTCAAACTCGGTAATACTAGAGTACACAATTATAAGTCGTTAAATGACTCTCGACTTCTAGAATCATGGTAGTTAGTCGTGACTCGTGAGTGTTGAGTCATGATTCCGGATAGCAACAATTTTTTTTTTCAATGGAACGTTTAGAACGAGTCGACGAGAGTCCTTATTTTAACTGTTCATAGATTGATTAATAAGAAGCTTTAGTGAATTAATGATACAAAGGCATAGGTTTAGTGTATGACTCACTTTTTCCCTAGAGTCAATCATTGACTCACTCTGTCGATTATCTCACTCTTTATTTTTAGTGTCAGAGTCAAATTTTGAGTTGTTACGTTAGGTGAGTATGATTTTGACTGGAGTCAAATCAGACTCATCACCTTCTAGTTAGTAGTGTTTTTATTGGAAGGCTCAGTATTTTGTCATTATTGCTCATCTCTTCAGTCATACTTCGTAGGTCCTACTGAATGAGAGTGAACTGTTTATTTTTGAGTAAGATCCTATTAAATGTGACGTGAAGTAAAAGTGGAGACATGGTCCATGACCCCTGTCGGAAAAATTTACTCACAAACACTTTGTCCTGGGAAGAGGAAAGTGTGCAACAAATGAGGGTGCTTTTAGGTCAATTTCTCAAAGTCTTTTGTCCCTAATGCTTGGCCAAACAAAAGGAGAAAGTGAAATAATTCAATTGACTAATAAAACACTTTAGCTTTTGGATCTAATGGAAACTACTACCAACTTTTCCCATAGTTCCTTTGGCTATTATTTTTGGCTCCCAACTTTCGTCATAAGGCAATTATGACTTGACGGTTGGTTGAGTCGGTAGGAACCCAAAGAAAAACACTTAATAATGACAAGATGAATTATAGTGAATCCTAATAACGATTTCTATGGATGCCAAGAGCCCTTTTCCAACAAGGACAAAAAAAAAAGGAACCTATGAGTTTTTCTCATTTGCTCAATTTTTTGCTTTCTCATAGCAAAAAAGGTATAAAAGAAAATTTTTTTAATTTATAATGTTCAAATTGAAATAACAAGATTTTCAGTGAGTTCCATTTTTTACCTGAGTTATTTGAGTCACTTGATTTATAGTCATGCATCAGAGTCACATGACTTGACATACGTCATGACTCATTAGTCATGACTGATTTTACTAATTTTGAAATGTTGATTCACGACTCATAAATTACATAAACAAGGCAGAGGTATGATGACTCAGTCAATCAAAGTTTCAACTTAAGAAAAGGCACATGAGAGTCAGAAACATTCATTGGTTCAGAGTCATGAATCAAGAGTCATGAATCAAGAGTCATGAGTCATGAGTCATAAATCATGAGTCATGAGTCACTGTAAATAAGAGTCAGAGTCACTGAGAACTCCTCAAATAATATTATATGTTGTCTTAAAATGTAAATGAAAAAAGAAAAAGNTACTAAATTTTGAAGTGTTGATTCACGACTCATAAATTACATAAACAAGACAGAGGTATGATGACTCAGTCAATCAAAGTTTCAACTTAAGAAAAGGCACATGAGAGTCAGAAACATTCATTGGTTCAGAGTCATGAATCAAGAGTCATGAATCAAGAGTCATGAATCATGAGTCATGAGTCATGAGTCATAAATCATGAGTCATGAGTCACTGTAAATAAGAGTCAGAGTCACTGAGAACTCCTCAAATAATATTATATGTTGTCTTAAAATGTAAATGAAAAAAGAAAAAGAATGAGAATGCCTTAATGGACTCATTTCAATGCAAAAACACGTAATAATGTTCGAATCCATGTTTGAAATTTGTGTGTTTTTTGGAGAAGAGAAAAAAAAGTCTTTAGTTTTAGTTTTTTCTCAAGTAAAAGGGAAAGTGTTGGTAGAATAAATAGAAGAAAATTGGATAAAGTAAAATAAATAAAAACCCGTTTGTTTGGAAAAGGGAAGACGCAGATGGCAAATCATTTTTGCCCATTGACTACGATTTTTTCAACTTTCTTCCCAGTATTACCCAAAAAGAAATAATTTTTAGAAGAATCAAGAAAAAAAAAATTTCAATTAACGAAAGAAAATTTCTAACCATTTGTCTCTTCTGTTCCATTTTTCATCACGTCTACTTTCCGTTCACTTAAAGGCTCAAGTGTTCATGTTGAAAAGGAACTTAAATTTTCCCGTTTACCTTTTTTTTTACTACTTACTAACAACTTTCTATAGGTTAGAGAAAAGACTTTCTCAATTTGGAGAGAAAGTGAATGTTAAAAATAGGAATGTAATGAAAAGTGAAGCAATGAGATTTCTCTTTTGTTTGTTTCCCACTTCATCTGTTTCTTTTTAATCAAAATCTTCAACCGATTGATTACGTTTAGGTTGTCTCATTTTTCAACAGAAGAGAAAATCAATTGACAAGAAATTAGTTTCTGTCAATTACCTGACTTAATTCTAGTGCTTTTTCAATTAATTTCGATTTTTTTTTGCCTCAAATCTTTACTAGGTACTCATTTTTAAATACTTATTGACTTAAAATTTACAAACTTTTTCAAATTTTTGGATACATTTTTTCATAAATTTTTGATGTACAGGCTGCATTCAATCTTATTTTTTTAATATATAGTGCGTTCGAATAAGAAAGCGAACTTCCCGCGCAATGAAATCACAAAAAATTCAAAATTTATAGTCAGTCAGACATTTGCGCAGCTGCTGACGGTTCACCTTGCTGAAAATCTTTGCTTTGATAGTTTACTTTATTTGAAAGTGACCAAAGCACAAAAAAAATCGTCGAAAACATGTCCAGTCAGGTAAAATTTCGTACCTCTCTTATTTCAGATTCAAATTTGAAATATTTCATCCCATGGTTGACAAAAAATAAATTTGATCGATTTAATGACTCATAAAAGCAAAGTCAACACAACCAAAGCGGAATCTGAAACCGTGAACGAATCACAATAATAAAGTGGATAAATTGGGAATGTTTTAAAAAAGTGCCCAACAATTTATGGTGACAGTGAGTAAATTTATTACGGAATGGTACGCGAACTTTAAATTAATCTTTGTTTTCATTATAAATTTTCTCCATTGTTTTTGTTCGATTTGTTTGTGTTTGATTCCTTCGTGTGATTTCACTCACTCTTAGCTTTGTTGTTCCTTGTTTTTGAATACTTTTGGGTGACCTTTTGAAAATAGTAAGTGTTGGCATTACGAGTTTTAAATTTTTATTTGCGAATTGATTTCGCAATTCGCAAATTAAAATTTGAACGAAAGAATTTAATTAATCTCACTTCTAATTGAAATTTATTGAACTCTTTCGATCAAATTTAATATTTTATGGTAAAAGAAGCAGGAAGGTGTGATCATTACGTTTGGAACTAAGATACCCAAAACCTCAATGATCCAAAAACAAACATGAAAAAATTTCTCCAGGTCTGGTTTAGTCTCTTTTTCATTTAGCAATTTCACAGTTATTTGTGAATAAAATAGAGGTGCACGAGTCTAACATATCTAAATTTATAATATTTTTGTGAAACTATTTCGCGGGAAGTTCGTTTTCTTATTCGAACGCACTGTAGTGTGAGTTTAGGCTCTGAAAATGAAGTGACGCTCAAAAAGGTTAGGCTGAGAGTCAGAGCCAGAGTTATGAATCTGAGTCACGGAATCCTATGCATTACAGTGCAACTACAAATAGTAAAGGCATTGGAAGAGACTTTTGGTTTATGCCGTTTGCTGAGTAAAGGAATGCTTTTGTAATTGGTGGTTAACAGCAACTTGACTGGAATTTTTTTCGAGGAAAGTATTAGCAGTTTCAGAAAGACCATCCAAAAATAGTGGAACATAGTAAAAAAAAATCAAGACTTTACGATAACTAGAACAAAAGTAATGATTTTTTGAAAATTGAAATTATTGGATGTTATTTTGAGACGATGTGCCAAAAGATGGGCGTTTCAAAAGAACATCCAAAACTTTCAATTTTCAAAAAAATCATAACTTTTGATTGATTTTGAACTGAGTTGATTTGACTTTTTTAACTTTGAATCTTACCTTTCAATAATTGTCTTTCTAAAATTGTGTAATGTTTTCCCAGGAAAAATTAATAACAAGTTTTCTTNATCTTACCTTTCAATAATTGTCTTTCTAAAATTGTGTAATGTTTTCCCAGGAAAAATTAATAACAAGTTTTCTTGCTAAAAAAAACCTTAACCTCTTTTCTCCAGCAAAGTGCATGGGCCAAACATCTTCCCATAGCTTTTGCTATTTTTAGTCGCACTGTAATAGCTTATACAGAACGCTCAGTAAACACCCCGCTNCCATAGCTTTTGCTATTTTTAGTCGCACTGTAATAGCTTATACAGAACGCTCAGTAAACACCCCGCTAAAAAAAGGAAAAAATTTTGCTTTCACTTGACTAATCCTAGAAAATTTTGTTTCCAATGTGATGAGTACGCCATACCACTTGTGTTCGCCGTCACTGATTACTAATTGTAAAATCGATTTACTTCTAAATAATTTAATTCCTACTAGTTTCATTCTAAGAATAATAACATAATCCACTCATTCAATTATAACAATCATTTAGTTTACAAGTTCCNTTACTAGTTTCATTCTAAGAATAATAACATAATCCACTCATTCAATTATAACAATCATTTAGTTTACAAGTTCCAAGGTATGTATAACAGTAAAACAATTATTGAACTATTGCAAGCCTCTGCTCAGGAGTCTACCTCACTATCCCTACAGCATAATTGAATTTGAGTATTCTTTTTTCATAATTTTTGAATCACATGTGAGTTTACTTATCTTACAGCAGAAGTTTACTCACATAAGAAAAAATTAGAGGTATTGCGAAGCTTCGAAAACTCGAAGACTTCGACCGAAGTCTTCGAAATATCGAAGCTTCGATCTTCGAGTTTTCTTGGCAATCTTCGACGAAGTCTTCGATCGAAGTTTCGAAGGTTAAATTTCACAATTTGAGCGTGGTTGACTTACACGTTTTCATTCATTTCATAAAATAATATCACTCGTTTGTTGTTCTTTGTTTGAAAATTTAATTCAACTTTTTTCACTAAACGGAGAAATACTTACCTTTCTCCATCTTAACTTAAAACGAACGGGTTTACATTCACAAATACTATCTATTTGATAGACATGCAAATCCTTCGAACCTTCGATCTTCGGTTTTGTTTTTCGCAACACATCTAGAAAAAAATGTTCAATGAATAGCAAGGACGCCGTTTCTATGCAATTACAAATCGCAGTGAAGCAACACTAATTGGTGATACTTAAGATGTTCACGAATTATGGAAAATTGAGCCGATTAACGCAACGTTAATTCGTATTAAAACTCATAATCACAACGTAAACGCATAATTTATTTTGCATCTCATTTTTACAGCTTTTAGTACATCTTATACCAACATGAGAGCAAATTGTTATTCAAATACCAACAAATTGACGATTTTTATTTATCGAACACATTTAACCAATTTTATTTCAAATTTTTTTGCTAAATCTAGCAATATTTCTTTGTCGGGGAAACTAAATTTTTGAAATTCATGGCTCTAATTCAACTAGTATTCAATAAACCAACGCCTGTCGTGCTCAATTATACGCACACAAATTCTTTTTAAGGTTTGATGCTCATCAAAAAGTCAATATAAGCTTATAAATCACTGGACATAATGCGGCATAATTTTGTTGTAAATGCCACATAATATTTTATAATTTCACACATAAAAGCGGCTTCCTTGATGGTTAGGTCCCGATCGCTGTTACTATTTGAAGTATTGAATCCGTTCGTAGGAATTAGGCTTATTGTAGTTGATGAAAACTATTTACTATTAACAAATTGTTTACAATTAACAAATTGTGATGCCATGCAATTTTGAAGGGAAACTTAGGTGTCGCTCAAACCCATTAGATGACGGTAGCTTAATGAAGAGAAAGCCACTTTTTTAGCAGGTTTTTTATTGAGCGCACTGTACTTGAGCACTATGTAATATAAGAAAGTAGGATGATACGCCCGATTTATACTTAATGTCATTCGAATGAAATGCAGTATGATTGANCTATTTGATAGACATGCAAAACCTTCGAACCTTCGATCTTCTATTGAATCCGTTCGTAGGAATTAGGCTTATTGTAGTTGATGAAAACTATTTACTATTAACAAATTGTTTACAATTAACAAATTGTGATGCCACGCAATTTTGAAGGGAAACTTAGGTGTCGCTCAAACCCATTAGATGACTGTAGCTTAATGAAGAGAAAGCCTCTTTTTTACCAGATTTTTTATTGAGCGCACTGTACTTGAGCACGATGTAATATAAGAAAGTAGGATGATACGCCCGATTTATACTTAATGTCATTCGAATGAAATGCAGTATGATTGATGAATTTTACATCAAAATTTGCAAAAATCTTAATTGTCAAGGTAAATTAGATTGCAAAATTTGTTACAAAATTCATCAATCATACTGCATTTCATTCGAATGAAGNGATGAATTTTACATCAAAATTTGCAAAAATCTTAATTGTCAAGGTAAATTAGATTGCAAAATTTGTTACAAAATTCATCAATCATACTGCATTTCATTCGAATGAAGGACGAATGACATTTAAGTATAAATCGGGCGATAGATTTTGAGCAAAGTATCTCCTGTGCAAGTCAATTAAAATTTCAAATTTTTGATTTGGAGCATTTTTCAACTTATGATGGGAGGAGTTAAGGAGTTTAAAAAAATTGTTAAAAGAGACTAACGCCCGATTTATACTTAATGTCATTCGTCCTTCATTCGAATGAAATACAGTATGATTGATGAATTTTGTAACAAATTTTGCAATCTAATTTACCTTGACAATTAAGATTTTTGGAAATTTGTTGCAAAATTCATGAATCATACTGCATTTGATTGGAATGAAGGACGAATGACATTAAGTTATAAATCGGGCGTAACGACTTTGTATATTTTCTGTCAAATATTAGTANCTTAATGTCATTCGTCCTTCATTCGAATGAAATACAGTATGATTGATGAATTTTGTAACAAATTTTGCAATCTACTCTCGAACCAAATAGCATTGAGCCCACGAAGTTCTCGCCGAAGTTGTTCTGTTTTTAATTTAGAGATGTGCGCGTCTTCTCATTTTAATTTTTAGGCTTTGAAGTTAAAAAGTTTAATTTGTGATTCAGATAATTCTTTATTCTTTGATTTACTTTT
Source organism: Holacanthella duospinosa (assembly GCA_002738285.1). Taxonomy (NCBI): domain Eukaryota; kingdom Metazoa; phylum Arthropoda; class Collembola; order Poduromorpha; family Neanuridae; genus Holacanthella; species Holacanthella duospinosa. The sequence goes on along the minus strand of NIPM01000255.1, from coordinate 278,500 downwards.
AGCTTTCCACCAAAAATTTAAATAGACAGAACCAAAGGTGAAACAGTTTCTAATTATGTTGAAGGAGAGTGTATACAAGGAATTAGGCGGTAGACACCCAAGAAATTTCTGGAAAAAATTGAAATTAGAATTGTGAATCAGGCACTGCTATAGCATGTGGTGTAACGTATGTATGGTAAAAAGGTGATTCACAGTTCTACCGCCAAAAACCGAAAACTATACACCTGATAATCAGACAAAACAAATTGAATCGTTTACAATCACTGTAATCAGACAAATCTCTCATCGCTTTTATGAAAGTCTTGTGTATTCTACAATGAAAACTTGCACTAAAAGTGTTTAGAAGGTGACACAATTCCAGTTTTTTTCAAAAATTTCTTGGGTGTCTCCCGCCTAATTCCTTGTATACACTCTCCTTCAACATAATTAGAAACTGTTTCACCTTTGGTTCTGTCTATTTGAATTTTTGGTGGCAAGCTAAAACTAAATCAAAGAATAAAGAATTATCTTAATCACAAATTAAACTTTTTAACTTCAAAGCCTAAAAATTGCAATGAGAAGACGCGCACATCTCTAAATTAAAAACAGAACAACTTTCGGCGAGAACTTCGAGGGCTCAATGCTATTTGGTTCGAGAGTACGTATAAACTTTGTTCTACATTTTCCATTTTAAGAGGAACTAAATCTTAAGGCCGGATTTAGGTACACCACTTGAGTGAGTGTTTGGGTTGACTCGACTTGAATAATTCTTTTAGAGGAGATTTGGTATTCAAGAACGAGTTTTTCCCATTGATATGGCAAGTGAGTTTAGAGCTGAGATTCGAAGCAGCGCTCACCACACTCCAATTTAGAATCCAAATCACTCACAAATCAGTCACTTGAGTTTGAGTGGCTTACTTAAATTCGGCCCTTAGCCTCTATCTACTGATCTAACGTTGGACATGGACAGGGTTTTGCTGGCAAATCCCAAGTACGCTCAACCATAATTTATTTTATTTATTATACGCTCATATCAGATACCATTTATTAATAGACTGCCCGCGGCAGCGCTAGCCGTGCGAGCGTCGGCTAGTTAAAGATATTTAAACATCATTATAAAAAAAAGTTTCCATTTTTTTGATCCTAATCGGTCAAGGTGCATCATGGTGATCACGGTGTATAGTGGACCTTACTACAGCATGATTAAAAAAAATTTTTTTTTTCACGTGTAAATCTTTCACCCGCCGCAGGAAAACTTATTTCAGATTATCAGTTTTGAAAGCAATAAATATGTCGAAGATTATAGCTGAAGTTGACAAATTTTCATAGCTACTAGTGTTGGTTATGACTCCCATTTGGCCCGGAGTCGGAGTCAACGACTCCGATTCCAAAAATCTTGAGAGTTGACTCCGACTCCGGCGACAAACAATTTGAGTTGTAGTTTACTTTTAATTTCGATTTTACACAAAATGTTACTACAGTTGAAACGAAAGCGCGGCGGTTTCGGCTCCCGGCTCTTGCTCACTCGGGCTCTTTTGTGGATAACAGGAACACCACTGCGATGTATCGGTGAGCAGTAGTGGGAGAATCCTTAGTTGGACTAAAAGCACGATTTTCGAAAAGTGCCCTAGCCTGAGCAAAGCCAATGGGATATTTTTGAAAACAATCCGAGATTGAGCAGAGCCCAAGACAACATTTCAATGGAGCCAGAGCAGGGCCCAAGCGATAATTTTAAGAAGATTAGAGTTCTTAGACAAATACAGTGTATATTTACATATCGAGTACGCATTGTACATACGCAGTACAAGTTCGTATAAGAATTATACTCTGTAGTAACCAAGCGCAGCTTGCATTGTATATGGGCAGTACGCATTGCATTTGTGCAGTGAGCATTTTATTTGCGCAGTGCGTATTCTACATGCGCGAGATATATTTACATATTCCAAAAGAGCACGAACAGTTCCTGAAAAATAATTTCAAAAGCGCCTGACCAAGCCCATGAAAAATTTTCAAAAGAGCCGGAGCCNGAACAGTTCCTGAAAAATAATTTCAAAAGCGCCTGACCAAGCCCATGAAAAATTTTCAAAAGAGCCGGAGCCCCGCCAGAACCCAAATAATTTTTTTAAAGAGCCCGGGCAGAGCTCAACCTGGGATTTTCAAATAGCCCGATCAGAGCCAATGGAGTTGTNATCTTACCTTTCAATAATTGTCTTTCTAAAATTGTGTAATGTTTTCCCAGGAAAAATTAATAACAAGTTTTCTTACTAAAAAAAAAACTTAACCTCTTTTCTCCAGCAAAGTGCATGGATCTTCCCATAGCTTTTGCTATTTTTAGTCGCACTGTAATAGCTTATACAGAACGCTCAGTAAACACCCCGCTNCCATAGCTTTTGCTATTTTTAGTCGCACTGTAATAGCTTATACAGAACGCTCAGTAAACACCCCGCTAAAAAAAAGGAAAAATTTTTGCTTTCACTTGACTCATCCTAGAAAATTTTGTTTCCAATGTGATGAGTACGCCATACCACTTGTGTTCGCCGTCAATGATTACTAATTGTAAAATCGATTTACTTCTAAATAATTTAATTCTTACTAGTTTCATTCTAAGAATAATAACATAATCCACTCATTCAATTATAACAATCATTTAGTTTACAAGTTCCAAGGTATGTATAACAGTAAAACAATTATTGAACTATTGCAAGCCTCTGCTCAGGAGTCTACCTCACTATCCCTACAGCATAATTGAATTTGAGTATTCTTTTTTCATAATTTTTGAATCACATGTGAGTTTACTTATCTTACAGCAGAAGTTTACTCACATAAGAAAAAATTAGAGGTATTGCGAAGCTTCGAAAACTCGAAGACTTCGACCGAAGTCTTCGAAATATCGAAGCTTCGATCTTCGAGTTTTCTTGGCAATCTTCGACGAAGTCTTCGATCGAAGTTTCGAAGGTTAAATTTCACAATTTGAGCGTGGTTGACTTACACGTTTTCATTCATTTCATAAAATAATATCACTCGTTTGTTGTTCTTTGTTTGAAAATTTAATTCAACTTTTTTCACTAAACGGAGAAATACTTACCTTTCTCCATCTTAACTTAAAACGAACGGGTTTACATTCACAAATACTATCTATTTGATAGACTA
>NIPM01000255.1:256126-275303 GCA_002738285.1 Holacanthella duospinosa | reverse complement strand
GGTAAAAAGGTGATTCACAGTTCTACCACCAAAAACCGAAAACTATACACCTGATAATCAGACAAAACAAATTGAATCGTTTACAATCACTGTAATCAGACAAATCTCTCATCGCTTTTATGAAAGTCTTGTGTATTCTACAATGAAAACTTGCACTAAAAGTGTTTAGAAGGTGACAACATTCCAGTTTTTTTCAAAAATTTCTTGGGTGTCTCCCGCCTAATTCCTTGTATACACTCTCTTTCAACATAATTAGAAACTGTTTCACCTTTGGTTCTGTCTATTTGAATTTTTGGTGGCAAGCTAAAACTAAATCAAAGAATAAAGAATTATCTGAATCACAAATTAAACTTTTTAACTTCAAAGCCTAAAAATTGCAATGAGAAGACGCGCACATCTCTAAATTAAAAACAGAACAACTTTCGGCGAGAACTTCGAGGGCTCAATGCTATTTGGTTCGAGAGTAATTTACCTTGACAATTAAGATTTTTGCAAAATTTGTTCCAAAATTCATGAATCATACTGCATTTCATTCGAATGAAGGACGAATGACATTAAGTTATAAATCGGGCGTAACGACTTTGTATATTTTCTGTCAAATATTAGTAATTTATTATTATTATTGTGATGATAAGTACCAAAGTGGTAGTGGGAATTGGGTATGATTATGTCATAATTGTATTCGTTCGTTTATAAGTTTCTCTCAGTTATTATTACTATGAAGAAAGTGTGTGAGTGTTAGATTATATTTTCTGTATTCATAGTGATAGTGTTTTAGGAAGAGGGGAAAGAGAGGTTGGTGGTACGTTAACTAAGTCCCTTGGCTACTTTCTCTAGGGAGCGATGTGTGTCTTGTAATAAGTAAAGACTTTCTCCTCTACTGCTTCCGCTTCCTCGATTGGGTTTGGTGCAGCGGAAGAGAGTTTTGTCGTAAAATCCCATGGACAGCATAACAAAGTTAAGATCTCCGATCCATCAATGGATCCCTAGGGAAAGATTCACCTCCTCACACTCACTTTCTCTACTTTCTCTACTTTCTCCATACACATGGACATTAGAACANCTCACACTCACTTTCTCTACTTTCTCTACTTTCTCCACACACATGGACATTAGAACATGAGAGAGTAAGATAACCGATCACACACCATTCCAACAACATCTTCATTTGAATTTCCTTCTTATTTTTCTACCCATTTTAAATTCAACTTACTACTATTTTCAAAGAAAAAAGGAAAAAAAAATGTATTTTTTGAATTAAATCAGTCCTATCACTCTCATATAAAAAACGTAGACTCAAAATCTATTACACGTGTTATTGTGAAAATAATAAGATTTTCTTGGGGGAAAGTTATCGTATCGTAATGTATTTTTTTTTTTGAAAAAGTGAAAGTGAGTTGTCTCTCTTTTGATTGGTTGTCTTGTAATTATTTGAGCTTGTTGATCTCTAGGGATAGTTGGAGAGTGTTTTTGTAGTTAATTCGTATTCAGTGCAGGAAAATCTGGACAAGTTCCGTTTTCCGGTGATCTAGACTTTTGATAATATAAGTAAAGATATTACGGAGAGGAAATACTGGAGTAGTTTCTAGTTTCTAGTTTTTAGTTTCTAGGTTCTAGGAAACATGAACATCACTTTTATTCTAGCCAAAGTGAAATCCCCACTTGATGCCAAAAACAAAAGACATTTTCTTCTCCCTCTCTTCTCTGTGTAGCTTCTGCTTTTGTCATCCACTCTTTCTAATTAACGTAATTGGACTCATTGGATCCATTCTACTACATTCAACCAATCACCTTCTTCCTTTTTTTTTTGTCAACAAATGACAAAACCCATTCGACAATATGCTCATGGCAAAAGTATGTACTTTTTACCCACAGTTGTAAAGTTTATGAATCGCTATGTGTAAATGTTGGAACTTTTATAAATTTTAATACCTTTCCATCTTTATAAACACAACAACCATTGTAACTTATGTAACTTAAATTTTACTGTAATATTGAATTAAAAATTTTTTTTGATCAAAATTCAAAAAATTCCAAATTGTAATTTTTTTGAGCNCCATTCGACAATATGCTCATGGCAAAAGTATGTACTTTTTACCCACAGTTGTAAAGTTTATGAATCGCTATGTGAAAATGTTGGAACTTTTATAAATTTTAATACCTTTCCAACTTTATAAACACAACAACCATTGTAACTTATGTAACTTAAACTTTACTGTAATATTGAATTAAAAATTTTTTTTGATCAAAATTCAAAAAATTCCAAATTGTAATTTTTTTGAGCNCTTTACTGTAATATTGAATTAAAAATTTTTTTTGATCAAAATTCAAAAAATTCCAAATTGTAATTTTTTTGAGCAGTAGTAATGTCAGATGCAGACCGTCTTCTAATTTTTGCCTCAAATATCACAAATTTAACTCAAAATTGGTCTTTTGAATCGAAAGGTTAATTTTTAGAGAGTCGGTAATTTTTAAATAATTTTATAAAAATAAGAGATGCAAAACCGACCACTTGGTTTAGTAGAGTCGAATGAAATGTAGAAATTTAGTTTACGTAAAAATGAGGAGCTGTAGAAAAGAAGTTATATACAAACTGAACTGTGTAAGTACCAACAAATAAACTTTGTAAATAGTATTTTCGAAATTATTTTAGATGACGTTGAAGTACAGCTTGGCGAAAAATTCTGTAGAATGTTCAAATTTTAGTCGAAATTGATTTGTGGAATTTGAATATTTGAATTAATTTTCCAAAAGTAAGGTTATTAAAGAATCTAATAACATAGCTCAACGGTAANTGGAATTTGAATATTTGAATTAATTTTCCAAAAGTAAGGTTATTAAAGAATCTAATAACATAGCTCAACGGTAAATGAGTTTCAATTGGTAAATCAAACAATCTCGGTTAATGTTTGGTACATAGATACATAGATTTCAATAAAAACTGCACAGTTCAACCAACAATGTGGCTGTTCTTTTGTCGTTGATCCTACAGGCAAATTGATTGAACTCCAATTCTAAACATTTCAAGTACAATAAGGCGTGGACTGTTCACAGAAGGTTCTTATAGATTAATTTATTTGCCGTGTAAGAATCAGTTAAGAAAATTACCACAAGTGCGACTTTCAGGGTTTTTTTATTGAACCGTGTTATAATCTAAGTCACGTTTCGTAAATATGGCTTCATTTTGTTTATGATTTCAAAAATTAAATTTTTGGAGGTGTGTTCCTGAACTACATACTTTTTCCGCCTCTGTGCATGTTCATAGATGAACAATTTTGAACTTAAAAAGAAAGCCTTTTTTTTGTAAATTTCTCATAACAACCTTGCATTTACACTCGACTTTATTGGGCTCTATGAAAATACGGCGCAGGAAATTACGGCGCACGAAAATACGGCGCAGGAAATACGGTGCGGAAAATACGGTGCCGAAAATACGGCACCGAAATTACGGCGCCTAGAAAATACGGCGCCTGGAAAATACGACGCCTGGAAAATACGGCGCATGGAAAATACGGCGCATGATAAATACGACACCTGGAAAATACGGTGCTTGAAATATACGGCNTGGAATTTGAATATTTGAATTAATTTTCCAAAAGTAAGGTTATTAAAGAATCTAATAACATAGCTCAACGGTAACTGAGTTTCAATTGGTAAATCAAACAATCTCGGTTAATATTTGGTACATAGATACATAGATTTCAATAAAAACTGCACAATTCAACCAACAATGTGGCTGTTCTTTTGTCGTTGATCCTACAGGCAAATTGATTGAACTCCAATTCTAAACATTTCAAGTACAATAAGGCGTGTACTGTTCACAGAAGGTTCTTATAGATTAATTTATTTGCCGTGTAAGAATCAATTAAGAAAATTACCACAAGTGCGACTTTCAGGGTTTTTTATTGAACCCTGTTATAATCTAAGTCACGTTTCGTAAATATGGCTTCATTTTGTTTATGATTTCAAAAATTAAATTTTTGGAAGTGTGTTCCTGACACACTTTTTCCGCCTCTGTGCATGTTCATAGATGAACAATTTTGAACTTAAAAAGAACGCCTTTTTTTTGTAAATTTCTCATAACAACCTTGCATTTACACTCGACTTTATTGGGCTCTATGAAAATACGGCGCAGGAAATTACGGCGCACGAAAATACGGCGCAGGAAATACGGTGAGGAAAATACGGTGCCGAAAATACGGCACCGAAATTACGGCGCCTAGAAAATACAGCGCCTGGAAAATACGACGCCTGGGAAATACGGCGCATGGAAAATACGGCGCATGATAAATACGACACCTGGAAAATACGGTGCTTGAAATATACGGCAACTGAAAAATACGGTACATGGAAAATAAGGCGCCCTAGAATACGGCACCCNCAACTGAAAAATACGGTACATGGAAAATAAGGCGCCCTAGAATACGGCACCCAATTTATGACTTCAACTCATATTTTTTGACGCTTATCTACAATTCATCTGCTTGTATATATTGCTTATTATGAAGTTGTCCTATTCGATTTTATAAACTTATATTTAGATGTTTGGCATTATCTATTTATTAAGGTAAGTAATACAGCCTAAAAAATTTTTAACAAGTTTCCGCTTAGTTCAAATTCCCTGTTTCACAATTTCAGCCCCGTATTTTCCATGCACCTTATTTTCCATGCGCCGTATTTTCCAGGTGCCGTATTTTCCATGCGCCGTATTTTCCAAGCGCCGTAATTTCGGTGCGCCGTATTTNCGCCGTATTTTCCAGGTGCCGTATTTTCCATGCGCCGTATTTTCCAAGCGCCGTAATTTCGGTGCGCCGTATTTCCAGGCGCCATATTTTCCAAGCGCCGTAATTTCGGTGTCGTAATTTCGGCAGCGTATTTTCGGCAGCGTANATTTCCAGGCGCCATATTTTCCAAGCGCCGTAATTTCGGTGTCGTAATTTCGGCAGCGTATTTTCGGCAGCGTATCTTCGGCAGAGTATTTTCGGCACCGTAATTTCAGTGCCGTATCTTCGTGCGCCATATCTTCGGGGAACGACTTTATTGTACATTGAAATTAAAATTTTTTTGATGGAAATACAAAAAACTCCAAATTATAGTTTTGAGTAGTAGTAAACGCCAGTTCTAATTTTTGCCTCAAATGTCGGAAATTCAACTCAAGTTGGTCTTTTCTATCAAATGCTTCATTTTAAGAGAGCAAGTTGGTAATTTTAGATAATTTTATAATAATAAGAGATGCATTAGTTTGGTAGAGTCGAATGAAATGTNAGAGCAAGTTGGTAATTTTAGATAATTTTATAATAATAAGAGATGCATTAGTTTGGTAGAGTCGAATGAAATGTATAAATTTAGTTTACGTAAAAAAAAATAAACTTTAGAAAAATTGATAATCAGAAACTATAGACAGGAAAATTAATTTTTTAAATACCATTTGCGAAATTATTTGAGATGATGTTGAAGTACAGCATTACATCTGGGTAAATTGATGCACAAAAAAAATTTTTTTTTTATTTTAATAAAAATTTATTATACCGAGTCTTCCTATAAGAACACTTCAGTTAGGAAAAAAATTCTGACGAATGTTCAAATTTCAATTGAAGTTGACTTGTGGAATTTGAATGTTTAAATTTATTTTCTTAGGGCAAGGTTATTGAAGAATTTAATAGAATAATACATATCTCAACGGTAAATGAGTTTCAATTGCTAAATCAAACAATCACGGTGAAAATTTTGTACAATTTGAGTTCAATTAAAACTGCACAAGTCTCACATGTGGTTGTTCTTTTGTCGTTGACCCTACAGGCAAATTGATTAACCCTGTTATAATCTAAGTGAAGTTTCGTAAATATGGCTTCATTTTGTTTATGATTTCAAAAATTAAATTTTTAGAGGTGTTCCTAAACTACACACTTTTACCGCCTCTGCGCATCTTCATAGATGAGCATTTTTAAACCTAAAAAGATTTCTGTAACCAGTTCAACATCAACCAAAGTGATTTTTCGGTTAAAATAAAAATTATCAACCAAATTAGTTATTATCCTCGTCAGTAAAAGTTGACCAGAGACAGATATTTCTACGTCTGAAGAAGAAGTTTAATGTTTAAGTTGTTGTAAGCTAGTTCGGTCAGCCTTACCGGTAAGTTGTTTAGTCGCTTTATGAAAATTTACGCAGATGCAACGTAAAGTTTAGTTGGTTCTATAATAATACCCAATTTTTTGGGTTTTTACTAACTGCGCATCTTTTGCACCTTTGCGCATCCTCATAGATGAGAATTTTTGAACCTAAAAAGATTTTTAGTGCGCAACCAACTAACATTACAGTTTGTTAGATTCAATAATGCCCATATATTAGGGTGCGCAGTATAGTATAGGAATCATTTATCATTTACCAATTTAAGTGACTCTCTATCAACTTATATCGAGATGAGTTTGGAACTTGTTAAATAATTTCGTGGAAAAAAAAAATTTTTTTTTTGTTATAAATTTAGAATGAGCAACCATGGGTCTGAAATGAGCAAAAAGTTACAGTTGTGCTTGCAGAAAAGAATGATTTCGTTTGAAATAATAAGTTTGAGAGCAAGATCCTAATAATTCCTCTGTGCTTTCCCTTGTAATCTCTTGTCTCTGCATAGGGGATTTGTGTGGGGGGAATTGAGTAGTTTTAAAATCCGCGCCTAACGAGAAAGGAGTGAAAGTGAAGCTCCATAGAGAAAGTGTCTCTGGAACTGAGTCCTCTCTCTACTAATTCTCTTCCGCATCATTCCCCACTCTCTTCGTTTTTACGACAAGACAAAAGGATGATCCATGGGAAATTGAAATTGAATGGAAATGCTGAAACGACAGCTTAGAACCATTAGCTTTTGCGTCTTTTTTTTTATATAAAGAATATGACGGATTATTATAAAACCCGCCACCACCAGGAGACAAGAGACATAACACTCACGTAACATGTCCACTTACCAGCCAAATTTATATGATAGGCAGTGGAAAATCATAACGAACTTGATATTGAAAATTCAATAGAGATTTTAAAATATTATTCTAAGAATCCTTATTCTTTAGTTTTGAAAATTTTTTAAATAAATAATAATAGTATTTTTCTAACGTGAAAGTAAAAAAAGGTACATTTGATCTAAGGGTTTGGAATAGATTGACCAGTTTGGTGAAAGTGTTAGTGTAAGAAATAATTTTTGATGTGAAATCTCAATGGAGTTGAATAATAGTGCATCATAAAGATAAAAGAAAACGACTGCAGGAGCTATAATTCTAGTCTAGAATTATCTGTCCATTAAGATCAATCATAAAATCCCAATGACCGACAGAAAATGGAGGTAGTTCCCCAAATACACTCATGTAATCCCCGCTTAAACGTTTGCGATAAGGGCTGAGTACTTTTTTTTTTTTTTGTATAATGTGATGATGATCTCTCCTTTCCGGTGAAAGTAAGCATTGACTTCGTTAACCCATCCTTTGTGTCAATTTTTTACTTGAAAGAGAAAATTCGTGTAGAAAGAAATCATTTTGGTGGGAAAAATTTCTAATATCTGTACAGTCAATCTACAAATCTTTAAGGCAATAGAAGAGATTTTTGGTCCTTAGTCTTTTGCTGGAGATAACAGATTAGGTTGTGTTTTGTAGGGAAATTTTTTGTATTTTTTAGTTTTAGTTTTTTTCTGGGAAATAACTACATAGTTTGAGAAATACCATTGAAAAGTAGGATACGAAGTTGAAAAAATCAAGTCTCTACTATCAATAAATCAGAAGTTATTATTTGAAAAAAAATTAAAAATTTTGGATGTTCTTTTGAAGCGCCCATCTCTTAAGTATATTGGTTCAAAACAAATTCAAAAAATTTCNTAACAGATTAGGTTGTGTTTTGTAGGGAAATTTTTTGTATTTTTTAGTTTTAGTTTTTTTCTGGGAAATAACTAAATAGTTTGAGAAAAAAAAACATTGAAAAGTAGGATACAAAGTTGAAAAAATCAAGTCTCTACTATCAATATATCAGAAGTTATTATTTAAAGAAAAAATAAAAATTTTGGATGTTCTTTTGAAGCGCCCATCTCTTAAGTATATTGGTTCAAAACAAATTCAAAAAATTTCAATTTTCAAAAAATTTCAATTTTCAAAAAATTTCAATTTTCACAAAAATTCAATTTTCAAAAATTTTCAATTTTCAAAAGTTTTCAATTTTCAAAAAATTTCAATTTTCAAAAAATTAAAATTTCAATTTTCAAAAAATTTCAATTTTCAAAAAATTAAAATTTCAATTTTCAAAAAATTTCTATTTAAAAAAAATTTCAATTTTCAAAAATTTTCAATTTTCAAAAATTTTCAATTTTCAAAAATTTTCAATTTTCAAAAAATTTCAATTTTCAAAAAAATTCAATTTTCAAAAATTTTCAATTTTCAAAAATTTTCAATTTTCAAAAGTTTTCAATTTTCAAAAAATTTCAATTTTCAAAAAATTAAAATTTCAATTTTCAAAAAATTTCAATTTTCAAAAAATTTCAATTTTCAAAAAATTTCAATTTTCAAAAAATTTCAATTTTCAAAAAATTTCAATTTTCAAAAAATTTCAATTTTCAAAAAATTTCAATTTTCAAAAAATTTCAATTTTCAAAAAATTTCAATTTTCAAAAAATTTCAATTTTCAAAAAATTTCAATTTTCAAAAAATTTCAATTTTCAAAAAATTTCAATTTTCAAAAAATTTCAATTTTCAAAAAATTTCAATTTTCAAAAAATTTCAATTTTCAAAAAATTTCAATTTTCAAAAAATTTCAATTTTCAAAAAATTTCAATTTTCAAAAAATTTCAATTTTCAAAAAATTTCAATTTTCAAAAAATTTCAATTTTCAAAAAATTTCAATTTTCAAAAAATTTCAATTTTCAAAAAATTTCAATTTTCAAAAAATTTCAATTTTCAAAAAATTTCAATTTTCAAAAAATTTCAATTTTCAAAAAATTTCAATTTTCAAAAAATTTCAATTTTCAAAAAATTTCAATTTTCAAAAAATTTCAATTTTCAAAAAATTTCAATTTTCAAAAAATTTCAATTTTCAAAAAATTTCAATTTTCAAAAAATTTCAATTTTCAAAAAATTTCAATTTTCAAAAAATTTCAATTTTCAAAAAATTTCAATTTTCAAAAAATTTCAATTTTCAAAAAATTTCAATTTTCAAAAAATTTCAATTTTCAAAAAAATTCAATTTTCAAAAAATTTCTATTTACAAAAAATTTCAATTTTCAAAAATTTTCAATTTTCAAAAAATTTCAATTTTCAAAAAATTTCAATTTTCAAAAATTTTCAATTTTCAAAAATTTTCAATTTTCAAAAGTTTTCAATTTTCAAAAAATTTCAATTTTCAAAAAATTAAAATTTCAATTTTCAAAAAATTTCTATTTAAAAAAAATTTCAATTTTCAAAAATTTTCAATTTTCAAAAATTTTCAATTTTCAAAAATTTTCAATTTTCAAAAAATTTCAATTTTCAAAAAATTTCAATTTTCAAAAAATTTCAATTTAAAAAAAATTTCAATTTTCAAATAATTATAACTTTTGTTTTAGTGATAGTAGTAGAGCCTTAATTTTTTTTAGTTTGTTCCACTACTTTTGCATGTTCCAAAACTGTTAGTACATTTCGTGAAAGGATTCAGACGAATATTTCTAATGAAATTTTGAATAAATGATTTTTTATTTAACTTCAAACAATACGGATTTTGTTAACTAATGGGTCAAAAATATCTCTGAAATTTTTGAATACTAAAACTTGAACGGCTAATGGCTAAGTTTGAATTTTTTTTTAAATTTGCACAGTGATGGGAAAGAAATCTCAGAACTGTACTTTTAAGTTATCGCCGGTAACTTACCGGCGACTCCGGTAAGTTATCAATACTACGGGGTCGTTATAATTAATGTTACAGGAAAATTAGAAATTCTAATTAATTATAAGACTATTTTATTTTCTTGATGCGTTAAATTATAGAAATTCGGTAAAAAAACAACTTAATTTCGGTAAAATCGACTACCAATAAGTAAAAGTTATATGGTAAATTGAAGACCATAGTTTGACATCAAGCCACGGTGCATTGTACCGCACGGACTTGTTAACCTTCTTTATAATAATAATTCTAAGTGCTGAAAAGGAAGTGAAAACAAAGGCTACGGTAATGTTAATGTTTGTTTGTAAACTCTTTTTGCTTGGTAAAAGTAAGTGAAAATAAATCGACTCATCTATTTCTCTCTCGATTCCTTTCATTCTTTGTAGGATTTTCATTGAAATATAAGAAAATGCAATAGACGTCTTTATAAAAACTCCCTGTCAGAGATTTCTTAGGGTACGATGAAGAGAAAGCACCAACGTCTTTTAGACCTTATAAGTCCTCCAAATGATATGAAAGACGATGTGGTGTTCAGGTTTTTTTTTTTTTTTTTTTTTTTTGGTACTTTTTCGTAGCCACTTTCTTTCTTTATAGAAAAAGAAAATGTCCATTTACTTACTTTTTTTTAGTCGGGAAAAGGAAATAATGGAATGCTAAGCTGGGATCATAAAAGGATCAGAAGAATGGGATCAACGGACTCTTCTTTTGACCTGACCCTAACCCAACATCCTCCCTACCACAAACACCTTACTCACAAAGACATACAATAGAGAAAAGTGAAAGTGGTTTTCTTTTTAGTAGAAACTGGAGACGTTGTTGGATTGAAGCTTTGGTTTCTTTCACCATTTTCTTTTGGTATTTTTGATACTTCCTTCCACCTTATTGTTGAGTTTTAGACACATGAGATAAAGGATTTTTTAAAATCTGAAACAAGATTTAGAATTACACACTGATGGAATAATAATTAAAATTTTCTCAGGAATTGCAAAGTGAAAGAAAGGAGGTAAAGAATAGTCAATTACAGAGACAACAAAATGTGAGATTTAGAGTCAGTCAACTTTTTGGTATTTTTATTATAGTGGTTAACTTTACAATACATAGGTTACATGAGTTGTATGTAATTATCATGCACGTAATTCCTAACCCTTAACTTAAATGCCTCGCCCATTCTCGCAGTGATNTAAAGAATAGTCAATTACAGAGACAACAAAATGTGAGATTTAGAGTCAAGTCAACTTTTTGGTATTTTTATTATAGTGGTTAACTTTACAATACATAGGTTAAATGAGTTGTATGTAATTATCATGCACGTAATTCCTAACCCTTAACTTAAATGCCTCGCCCATTCTCGCAGTGATGGGCATCTACTACCACCGCACCGTCTGCTAAAAGAAAACGTAAAGAGAAAAAAACCAAAACGAAACTGTAAAGAAAACCAAAAATAAACTAAGGAAAACCTAATGAAAACCTAAAGAAAACCAAAAATGCTTAAAAATAACCTAAAAATTTTAATCAAAACTTAACAACCTAACAACTTAAAGAAAATCTATAAACCCTAAAGAAAACCTGCAAAAGCGTAAAGAAGACCTTAAAAAACCTTTAAAATCTTAAGAAAACCCAACTAAGACCTAAAGAAAAACCTGAAAAATCTGAAGAAAACCTATAGAAAACTGAAAAAAAAAATTAAAAAAAAAACCTAATGAAACTAACGAAAACCTAAGGAAAATCTTAAAAATCTAAAAAAAAAGCCTAAAAAAAAACTTTACAAAAATTGAAAAAAAGAACTGAAGAAAAGGTAAAGAAAGACCAAAGAAAACCTAAAAGAAAATCTTAAGTAAACCCAAGGTTCCTTGACAACAGAAACAACGGCTCTTGATAAGGTTATGTCATAACTCTAAACCTTAAAAAAAATTGATTGTACGCCTCTAAATTTCTTCTTTTTTTTCACTGGGCGGTAGGAATGGGACGTTTTGCTGGGCGGTAAACATCAAGAACCGCTGGCTTACTTCAANATGCTTAAAAATAACCTAAAAATTTTAATCAAAACTTAACAACCTAACAACTTAAAGAAAATCTATAAACCCTAAAGAAAACCTACAAAAGCGTAAAGAAGACCTTAAAAAACCTTTAAAATCTTAAGAAAACCCAAATAAGACCTAAAGAAAAACCTGAAAAATCTGAAGAAAACCTATAGAAAACTGAAAAAAAAAAATTAGAAAAAAAACCTAATGTTCAGAAACTAACGAAAACCTAAGGAAAATCTTAAAAATCTTAAAGAAAGCCTAAAAAAAAACTTTAAAAAAATTGAAAAAAAGAACTGAAGAAAAGGTAAAGAAAGACCAAAGAAAACCTAAAAGAAAATCTTAAGTAAACCCAAGGTGCCTTGACAACAGAAACAACGGCTCTTGATAAGGTTATGTCATAACTCTAAACCTTAAAAAAAATTGATTGTACGCCTCTAAATTTCTTCTTTTTTTTTCACTGGGCGGTAGGAATGGGACGTTTTGCTGGGCGGTAAACATCAAGAACCGCTGGCTTACTTCANCTTTTTTTTCACTGGGCGGTAGGAATGGGACGTTTTGCTGGGCGGTAAACATCAAGAACCGCTGGCTTACTTCAACCTTATCGTTTTGGTTAAGTTAATTTTCTAGGTTTATGTAGGTTTTTGTTTGTCGTGATTCATTTTTTAGGTTTTGGTTGTTTTTAGCCGCGAACAGCGAAGCTGGGGGTGGGAGATTTTATGGTATCATTGACCTGTCCGTCTGTCTCTCAGTCACACGGAATTTTACATCTAATATTGCCCCGTTATGCTATTTCTAGGTGTCTCTATATGGCTCTTAAAACCTACATCTTTTTCTATTCCATCATGTCAAGTATATCTTATTGGTTCATCTTCTTCGCATACAATAATTTTGCACGTGAGATTGCCTACTTATGCTATTTATAGCTTGTTTGTCTTTTCTAAAACCTACATCCATTCTGTTGTGTCCAGTATTATAGTATTATAGATTCATAGCATACAGTAATTTTGCAAGTAAAATTGTCACGGTGTGCTGTAAACCTTACATCTTTGTATCTTATGTAATCTTTTTATGTATGAATCTATATGGATCTATTTAGCAATCGTTTTTATGCTTTTGGTTGTTGTTTTTTAAGTTTTTTTTAGTTACTTTTTTTTATATATTTCCTTGAGGTTCACAAATCACAATGTGAAATAAAATTCGATTAAATCGAAAAAGTGGGTTTTGTATTCTATTCATTAGAATATTTTTATGGCGGGACGGGAGATGGGTTGTGTTGTACAGTGGATGCCCATACCTAATGGGCTGAGGAGTAGTTAGTGCTTTTNTTATGTATGAATCTATATGGATCTATTTAGCAATCGTTTTTATGCTTTTGGTTGTTGTTTTTTAAGTTTTTTTTTAGTTACTGTTTTTTTTATATATTTCCTTGAGGTTCACAAATCACAATGTGAAATAAAATTTGATTAAATCGAAAAAGTGGGTTTTGTATTCTATTCATTAGAATATTTTTATTNGTTCACAAATCACAATGTGAAATAAAATTTGATTAAATCGAAAAAGTGGGTTTTGTATTCTATTCATTAGAATATTTTTATTGCGGGACGGGAGATGGGTTGTGTTGTACAGTGGATGCCCATACCTAATGGGCTGAGGAGTAGTTAGATCTTTTTAGTCCACTTTTGTACTTTTTTTCTGTTGTTTGTGAAAAAATTGTCAACCAGTACAAGTATCCGCACAGATCCCTTGATTGGAAACTTTGACATAACTTGACACGTTACGACCGCTTCCATACATTGTGTTTTCTGTTGTATACATGTGAGGAATTCGCATTGCACTTTTTGACGAATGTTTGGGTTGTAAGTAGCAAAATTTTGTTGGAATTGTATTACTCGTCACTTGGTTTGAGAAATTGGTATTAAATTCCTTTGTGTAAGTTGGAAGCCAACCACTGGAATTCAAAATGAAAAGTATTAAGTTTATATCTTATGAAAGTGAAGTGTTTTGTGTGGGTGTTTTAGTAATTTAAGATTGAACTTGCCCAAATTCAAAAATATTAAAGAACCTTACACATGAGGCACTGGCTGAAATACACGTGGTGGACAACCGTTATAGAGTGAGCGTCTAAAACATCGGTTTTGTCCAATTGGATACAACGCTGATGGATATGATCGGATCTGATCCAAATTAGGATGGAGATTAATTGTCTGTTCCAACGGATTTGTCATTGGAAGGACTCGACTTTTGATAGCTACATCACAGTTCTTTAAAAAATTGTAANCCTGTTCCAACGGATTTGTCATTGGAAGGACTCGACTTTTGATAGCTACATCACAGTTCTTTAAAAAATTGTAACAAAAAATTAGTGTAATTTTAAACATGGATGAAGTTGCGAGTCAAAATTAGGGGTCAATTACAACCTTTGCACTGTTCGAACATTCGAGTAAGTCGAGTGTTTTTTGACTCTCGAGCTCTTGAGAACTAAATTTTCGATGTGTCATCTGATTCGTTGTGATGTAAGGATGAGTCATACGAATCAACACATGAGGTTCGTCTTGATTGAAGTAAAAGACTGAATCTTTGTTTAGAGGCAGAAACTAAAAAAAAATCATATATAATTTAGTGAATTTTAAATAAAATCTTAAGAATTATGATGATTAATTTGGTATTTTTTTTTGTTCTTTTCTAGAATAATCATGGCCGACTCACTACATCACGATGAGTAATGTACAAACTGGGTGAACCACATCCATCGTTTTCATGATACTTTGGTCGAAATTCGTCATGCGTCTCGGATTTGTTGTAAATTGGGTTCAAATTGAACCCACCTTGGGCCACCTGAGAACATAAAGGTATTTATTTTTATTTTTTTATATAAAATTTCTTAACAGAAGTGACAAAAATTTAATAGGATAAAGAAAAAAATAAGAGTGTCGAGTAAACCTTTCGATAAAAGTCAGGTTTGATATAGTGGACCTGTCGAAGTCCAGGTGATTTGACATGAAACGGTTGGATATACTCATTTTCAAGAAACTTGTGTCCATAGAAGAGGTTATTTGTTGTGACGAAATTGTCATGAATTGGTACTGGAGTATTCTTAAGGACCAATTCCAAAGGATTTTCATCATAAATAGATGTCTGAAAAATGATATTATTATGTATGAAGAAATTTTTGACATAAACGTAGTATTTTTTTTNATCATAAATAGATGTCTGAAAAATGATATTATTATGTATGAAGAAATTTTTGACATAAACGTAGTATTTTTTTTGTACTTATTAGATTATAAGAAAAAAAAAATTTGACTAGAACTAGAAATAATTGATAGTCAGTCACCTGCACAGGGTGAGTATTTCGACATGGTTCGGGACGAAATGAATGACTAATTTGATTTNGCACAGGGTGAGTATTTCGACATGGTTCGGGACGAAATGAATGACTAATTTGATTTGTTGTGATGAGTCCATGGACATTTGTTTGGTTTTGATAATCGTTTAAACTTACTTTCGGCTTAGTCATTTTGCTATTTTTTTCTTTGAAATAAGGAATTATTTCAATAAACTATTTTTTTAGGAGAATTTCAACGATAGATTTGTGTTTTTTATTGATTTAATAACAAGTTTTTTAAAGAACTAGAAGACTAGCAGTGCATCGTCAAGGGTAATGGATTTTTCAATAATTCAAAATTATTACTCAAAATTTTGTTCACTTTTTGTCTCATAACGAGATTAGTTATTTATTTATTAAAAAAAATAACTTTTTCTTCATCTCTATGACTTGGGGAGTTTCAAAATTTAATATTTTAAAAATTTGTCAACTTATATTTATAATAGATACTTATATTTATAATAATTATAAATAAAAGTATCTAGTTGGTAAATAATTATTATTGACTTAAGAAAACTTGAATTTTAGATGTTAGGATTAGGAAGGATTCGATTAATAATCTAGTAAAATTTGATTTAAATTCAGGAATATTTTTTGTTGCAAGAGATTGATGAAATCAGAAAATGAAATAAATGAAGAACTTGATGTAAGATAAAAGTTATTAATATTATTTTATTGTATTTTCTTAAGTAACCTTGAGATTGGGAAACATTGGAAAGAGTCATCTGTTGCAAAATTTTAGTTTTTGCGCAAAAATTCAATAATTTGATTGTATTATAAAATTTATAATATAAATTAAATCCATATGAGACGAATCGGTAATGTTTGATTAATTATTAGGTAATAGGTAATATAGATTTCTTTTTTTTTTCTTTTTTTTTGAGAAGTTAGATATTTATATGGATTCCCGTGGTGTTTTTCTCTATTGCTGCTCATAAGTTGAGGTTTTTTTTTTGTAGAGTAGAGACTCAGTTGTAAGGTATTTATATCAGAAATTTGATATAAAGAGACTCCTATGCTCTTTTGTTCTTCTTTTACTTTTCTACTTTGACTTCCCAGTCCCAGGGAAGAGAAAGTATGCGCATGAGCTATAAAAAGAGAAAATTTTTTTTTCGATAGAAAAGCAGAATAAAAATATTTTGTAGAGAGGGAAGGAGAAAAGTTCTCAGTTTAGATCCTGAGTTTCTACCACATGCATAAGAAACCGGGGAGCTTTACGTGCGAAAATTTTAGAATCAAATTGTCGTCACGTTCTACAGAAATCAACTAAAGTTGAGAATTTATTCTTTTGTTTTCTCACGAATCTCACAAAAAAAAAAAGCAAAAAAAAAGCAAAAAAAAAGAATAGTGGAAAGTTTTGCAGTGGTTGGTATAGTGGTGGAAAGGTTCAGTTGGATTTTGAATTTTGAATTTTCTGCAGTGAAACTGCACCAAACTCTTTAGACACCTTGAGTCATTTTGAGTCCGAATGATTAACTGGAAGTAATTGTGAGAATTAGATAATTTAAAAAAAAAAATTAATTTTTTTTTAAATTTTCAAATAATACTACCACGACGAGTTGGATTTTTAGATTGAAATTGACGTAAGTTTTTTTTTTTTTTCTTTTTCTTGTTCTGGTTCTTGTTCTAAAATTGTGTAGTCAATTAAGGAGATTAAAAAAGNTAGACACCTTGAGTCATTTTGAGTCCGAATGATTAACTGGAAGTAATTGTGAGAATTAGATAATTTAAAAAAAATAATTAATTTTTTTTTAAATTTTCAAATAATACTACGACGACGAGTTGGATTTTTAGATTGAAATTGACGTAAGTTTTTTTTTTTTTTCTTTTTCTTGTTCTGGTTCTTGTTCTAAAATTGTGTAGTCAATTAAGGAGATTAAAAAAGACATTCATCTTTCTCTTCCGTCGTTTCTTTCTCTCTAAAAAAAAAAGTTTTTACTTTTACTACTAGTTAGGAAGAAACGGAGAGAAAATCTTAAATGCAAACAATAGAATCAGTCAACGTTGGATTCTTTTATGTGTAAAAATGTGTCATTGTAAAAGTTAGATAATTTTCAATTTTCTCTTAAGAAAATTGAAAGTTTTAACAATGCTAATGCTAGATAATTAGATTTTGTGAAAAAGTGTTAGGTTGCTTTAATTAAGTAGAAAAATGTGAAAATTTGTGTGTTTATTTGTGTATGTTATTGAGAGGTTTGAATCGATTTTCTTTACATCCATGCCGGTTGCTTGTAAACAGTGTTCGCCATCCCCCAGGGGAACTGGGGATTTGGGGGTGGGGAACCCTGGGGATCCCGGGGATTAATGGGGGAATTAAAAATAGGCGGAAAACTTTAAATTTTTATAAAAAAAAGGCGGAAAACTTTAAANAAAAAAAAATAACTTTTTCTTCATCTCTATGACTTGGGGAGTTTCAAAATTTAATATTTTAAAAATTTGTCAACTTATATTTATAATAGATACTTATATTTATAATAATTATAAATAAAAGTATCTAGTTGGTAAATAATTATTATTGACTTAAGAAAACTTGAATTTTAGATGTTAGGATTAGGAAGGATTCGATTAATAATCTAGTAAAATTTGATTTAAATTCAGGAATATTTTTTGTTGCAAGAGATTGATGAAATCAGAAAATGAAATAAATGAAGAACTTGATGTAAGATAAAAGTTATTAATATTATTTTATTGTATTTTCTTAAGTAACCTTGAGATTGGGAAACATTGGAAAGAGTCATCTGTTGCAAAATTTTAGTTTTTGCGCAAAAATTCAATAATTTGATTGTATTATAAAATTTATAATATAAATTAAATCCATATGAGACGAATCGGTAATGTTTGATTAATTATTAGGTAATAGGTAATATAGATTTCTTTTTTTTTTCTTTTNTTAGGTAATAGGTAATAGATTTCTTTTTTTTTTGTTTTTGAGAAGTTAGATATTTATATGGATTCCCGTGGTGTTTTTCTCTATTGCTGCTCATAAGTTGAGGTTTTTTTTTTGTAGAGTAGAGACTCAGTTGTAAGGTATTTATATCAGAAATTTGATATAAAGAGACTCCTATGCTCTTTTGTTCTTCTTTTACTTTTCTACTTTGACTTCCCAGTCCCAGGGAAGAGAAAGTATGCGCATGAGCTATAAAAAGAGAAATTTTTTTTTTCGATAGAAAAGCAGAATAAAAATATTTTGTAGAGAGGGAAGGAGAAAAGTTCTCAGTTTAGATCCTGAGTTTCTACCACATGCATAAGAAACCGGGGAGCTTTACGTGCGAAAATTTTAGAATCAAATTGTCGTCACGTTCTACAGAAATCAACTAAAGTTGAGAATTTATTCTTTTGTTTTCTCACGAATCTCACAAAAAAAAAAAGCAAAAAAAAAGCAAAAAAAAAGAATAGTGGAAAGTTTTGCAGTGGTTGGTATAGTGGTGGAAAGGTTCAGTTGGATTTTGAATTTTGAATTTTCTGCAGTGAAACTGCACCAAACTCTTTAGACACCTTGAGTCATTTTGAGTCCGAATGATTAACTGGAAGTAATTGTGAGAATTAGATAATTTAAAAAAAAAAATTAATTTTTTTTTAAATTTTCAAATAATACTACCACGACGAGTTGGATTTTTAGATTGAAATTGACGTAAGTTTTTTTTTTTTTTCTTTTTCTTGTTCTGGTTCTTGTTCTAAAATTGTGTAGTCAATTAAGGAGATTAAAAAAGACATTCATCTTTCTCTTCCGTCGTTTCTTTCTCTCTAAAAAAAAAAGTTTTTACTTTTACTACTAGTTAGGAAGAAACGGAGAGAAAATCTTAAATGCAAACAATAGAATCAGTCAACGTTGGATTCTTTTATGTGTAAAAATGTGTCATTGTAAAAGTTAGATAATTTTCAATTTTCT
>NIPM01000255.1:193773-255687 GCA_002738285.1 Holacanthella duospinosa | reverse complement strand
GAAATTTGAATTTCCGCAACAAATTTGAATTTGGCGCATTATTACTATTTTTAGTCCCCCGGTATCCCCAAAAACCCCATAACCCCCATAATCCCCACAAATCCCCGGAATCCCCATTCCCCCGGGGGACAAGTGTCAAAAGTGGGGATTTGGCGAACACTGCTTGTAAAGTTACTTTTAGATTGTTTTTTTTTATATTAGTATTAGGTTTGAAATTGTATGGATTAGTTTCTAGTTTGCAATAATAATTAATTTTGGANTTTTTTTTTATATTAGTATTAGGTTTGAAATTGTATGGATTAGTTTCTAGTTTGCAATAATAATTAATTTTGGAGTAAATAGAAGGTTTTACAAATTCTGAAATAATTAATTAGAAGAATTTTCATTAGAGTTTTATTTTGTTTATTTGAAATAATTTTTGTTTAAACTTTTTTTTTTTTTTTTTTTTTTTCATTATGTGGGGAATTTACAATTTAATTTAGTATTATTTAGCAATTTTTGTGTTACTTAGTGTATTTTGTGATTTATTTGATATGTCAATGTGTGTTTTAAATTTGAACTTATTCGAACAGACTTTAAACATAAATTATAATTATGTAATGTGAATTTAACAATTATTATTGTAAATTGGAATGAGTTTGAAAACTACCCATTATCCTAAGACTAAGAGTAGACTAGAAATAATAATATCTTATCATTCTGTATAATTGAGTCAAGAAATGACAAAAAGTTTTAAAATTATGATGGTAGAATTTACTACTCTACTAAGGAGAGAAAGTTTTGTAATACTAAAGTTCTAAAAGAGAAAATTGTGGGTTAAGAAATGTACTTTTGTACTCACCTGGGACAACTCTTTTAGTTTGATCCTATGCATTTTAGTATAATGTAGGTTATGTTATAGATAATATTACTCTGTACTGGTTACAAAACAATCAGGGTCCGGAAAATTGATTTTTATTTCCAAGGAATCAAAAAATTTGTACATGATGGTGTAAACTTTTTTTTTTGCAAAAATTTGGTAATATTTTTTTGTAGTCTAATATTGAATTAGTGAAGCTAAAACACTAGAAAAACTATTGGATAAAAGTTTTAGTTTTTTTTTTTACTTATTTATTATTTTTATTGGATTTAGTTAAAAATTTTAATTTTTGTTATAAAATTTT
Organism: Holacanthella duospinosa; assembly: GCA_002738285.1. Classification (NCBI taxonomy): domain Eukaryota; kingdom Metazoa; phylum Arthropoda; class Collembola; order Poduromorpha; family Neanuridae; genus Holacanthella; species Holacanthella duospinosa. The sequence continues at coordinate 254,524 of NIPM01000255.1, read as the reverse complement.
TATTTTTTTTTTATAAAATTTTTATTTTTTTTTTATAAAATTTTTATTTTTTTTTTATAAAATTTTTATTTTTTTTTTATAAAATTTTTATTTTTTTTTTATAAAATTTTTATTTTTTTTTTATAAAATTTTTATTTTTTTTTTATAAAATTTTTATTTTTTTTTTATAAAATTTTTATTTTTTTTTTATAAAATTTTTATTTTTTTTTTATAAAATTTTTATTTTTTTTTTATAAAATTTTTATTTTTTTTTTATAAAATTTTTATTTTTTTTTTATAAAATTTTTATTTTTTTTTTATAAAATTTTTATTTTTTTTTTATAAAATTTTTATTTTTTTTTTATAAAATTTTTATTTTTTTTTTATAAAATTTTTATTTTTTTTTTATAAAATTTTTATTTTTTTTTTATAAAATTTTTATTTTTTTTTTATAAAATTTTTATTTTTTTTTTATAAAATTTTTATTTTTTTTTTATAAAATTTTTATTTTTTTTTTATAAAATTTTTATTTTTTTTTATAAAAATTAGTGTTTTTTGAACCCTGGATAGACAACCAGAACGAGACGATAAGGGACCCTGTGGTGAAAGTATCCTACCTTTCTCTATACATTGGGATTCAGGTCGCGTGTATTTCCTTAGAAAGAGGATACATATGGACTGTTTTCCTTCCTTCTATTCTCTCCCACTTACATTTTCTATCCTCCCAAAAAAAAATGAGAATTTTCTCTATAGTAAAAGTCCTCCTGTGGACTTTTCTCTTTTCTTTTGGAACGTTCTTAAATTCTACCTTAGATGGTAGTAAAACCATAGGAAAATTCTGAATATGAAAGTCTATTCCTTTTACTTGATAAAAGGATTGGAAAAGGGATCCTTTTCTTTCTAAAAGAAAACGATTCCTTAGGCTCGTTAGAATAAGAAAAAAGTCTAGAGACATATACGGGACTCAATCATTCGTTGAATGCCATTTCATGTCAACTTATCGATTCTACTGTTCAATATTTCAGGAACCATTTCTTACCTTTTGAGTTTTTCTTTCTTGGGTTGGTGAAAGTGAATCTTAGTCCTTGAACGTTTGCCCACAAAATCAAAATATAACGTGACGAAATGACGTCAGGGAACTACTTTTTTTACTATGTTTTTTTTTCTTTATTAAATAAAGAATGTCATATAATGGGAATAGTATAAAATTTTGAGGTTGCAAGAATGCATAAAAGAAACCAATGTTGCTAAATTTTAATTTATTGATTTATGTATTGGAGTATACTGTTTCGCATGTTAAGAAATAAGTTGGGTTTTTCTAAAAGTGTTACGTAAGAGTTATTTGACAAGTTTGGATCTATTGCTATATTGTTTAGAAAAATTAAAATTTTAGATTTAATTCAATGTAAAAAATAGACAATTATTAAGTTTTTGATTTTGAGTTGTAAATTTTTTTTTTTTTTTTTTTTTTTTTTTTTTTTTTNTTTTTTTTTTTTTTTTTTTTTTTTTTTTTAAGTTTGAATTTTTATTCTACGAGTTGAAGTTTTAGTTTCACATTTTTACATTTATTGTGTAGATTTTGAGAGTATGAGAGTCAAGGGAATTCTGTCGTTTGTTGTAAATGTGTAAATGTAAAGAACCTTTTGGTAACATAAATAACACAAGGAGAGAGTTAACAACAAACACTTTCTCTTCTCTAAGAATTCTAAAAAATCGACTTTTTTTTTATACTTTAGTTTTTTTTTTTATTTCATTTGAAATTACGCACTTTTACATAATAGATCTCTCTCATGCTGCATTTCCTAATTTGAAAAAAGGTTTTCAAAAGTAAGAAGAAAGTGTTGAAGAGATTTTGTATCAGTGAAACTCTACTCTCTAGTCTTTCGAACATAAGCTGAAGTTAAGATGTAAAACTGAAGTAAAAAAAAGAATTTTTTTTTATAGAAAATTTTCAAGAGAGAAGAGAAAGTAAAGGGAAAGATGAGAATATTTTATTGGTTTCTCTTCCCCCTTCTCCTTGTTGGATAAAATTAGATTAGAATTAGTACGAGGGAAAGGAAAAGGGGAAGGGAGAAAGTCAAAGAACATTCTAAATAGTAATAAAATACTTTTAAATTTTCCACTCAAAAAGTATGATTTCATAAGCTCTCTCGTTGGGTTTTTTTTTTTGTTGAAGTAAAGTACTCAATCCAAACTAACAAAGTTAGACTGCACTTCCTCTGAATTGTAAATTAGAGTTAGTANGTTGAAGTAAAGTACTCAATCCAAACTAACAAAGTTAGACTGCACTTCCTCTGAATTGTAAATTAGAGTTAGTAATAAATGGAATAGAAATTTAGGCGTGATGTGACGATTTTTGTAACATTTTGTAAAATTTATTTTTGTACAAAATGTATTTTTAAAGTGTAGAANCCTCTGAATTGTAAATTAGAGTTAGTAATAAATGGAATAGAAATTTAGGCGTGATGTGACGATTTTTGTAACATTTTGTAAAATTTATTTTTGTACAAAATGTATTTTTAAAGTGTAGAAATTCATGAAAGTAAAAGTAACTAATGCCTTTGGGCGACAGGTTACTTACTAAGACAAAATAAGGTGTTAAAAATTTAACCTCATTCATCATAATTGCTATGTNGTGTTAAAAACTTAATCTCATTCATCATAATTGCTATGCTTTTTTTATCTAAAGTTTCCAATTTAAAATAAATGCTATGTACAGTTAGTTAATATATACAGTGGAGCACATTATTTCTATGCATTAGAGAAGTCTTTACATCCCAAATGTGTAACTTTATATAAACTTTATGTAGGTTTGTTAGATTTCTGCACTGTATCATACAGATTTGACAATATTTGGACAAAATAATGCATAGATTACACAAAAGATTTCGATTAGTTGTATAATTTCAATTAAACACTTTTAGGATGGAGAATAGAAAGCTTTGTTCACATATATTTGATACTTCATTAAGTTTTTGAGACTGAAAGGACAATGTTAGTTGTGCAACACAAAGCATAAACATAGTTTACATTTGGAAATAAATCTGCTTATTCAATTTTTGATTCACTTTTTATAAGCTACCGAAGAGAAATTACAAAAAAAAAAAAAAAAAAAAAATGCTTATTTATGTCGAAATTGAGTAAAAAAGTTTGTACTGTTTAATTGTAATTATTGTAATGTAAGGACAAATAGCTTCAATAATCTAAAATTACTATTTTTAAATTACATTACAATTACAGCGTTTCAAATGTAATTCAATTACCGTTACCATTATGTTATGTGTAATTGCAATTGATATAATTAATTAATAGTAATTGTAATTGATCTAATCTCTTTACGTATTCTATTTTTTAAGGTGATATTTTTTTACGCAAAATATGGTCGGTCTAGTGAAATACTCGAATTTTTAGTGTTTTAGATTTTACAGACATAACTGAAAAATATTCTGCAACACTACTAGGATGAATTAGTAAAAAAATAACTTTTTTTAAAATTAGTTGTAACACTTTTTAATGTGCAACTGTCTGGTTAGAAGATGAGTAAATAAAGTGAGATAATGAGTTTGACTCTCGATTTTTTCTGCAAGAGTTTTTAGTAAAGGTGTTGCGGATATCCAGCGCCTAAAACTCTGCCGGATAGACTATCCGCCGGATACCGGATATTTATAGGTATCCGCGCGGATAATTTTCTAGACAATTTTTTCAGAAATCCTAAAAAAATGAATCAATAATTTTATTAGATTTAATATATTGGAGTATATATTAAATGTATTACAGTAAACTTCGGCTAAGCCGAAGTCGGCTACCACGAACGCCTTTTCTTGGTCCCAGTCCATAAGGCACATTCATTTTTACCTCGGTTAACACGAACACCAATTAATTGATCAATTTTTAAAGAAACTTCAACTTTTTCCTTACAAAATTTAATGAATAACTTCATTTGAATAACTTTTCAAACATTGAAATACGACAGAAAATGATACAATATATTTTNACCTCGGTTAACACGAACACCAATTAATTGATCAATTTTTAAAGAAACTTCAACTTTTTCCTTACAAAATTTAATAAATAACTTCTTTTGAATAACTTTTCAAACATTGAAATACGACAGAAAATGATACAATGATATATTTATAGTAATTTTTTGTTTCCACAGCAACTTACTATTATAAAGTAATGGTAAATTAAAACTACCTCGGCTAAGACGANTAGTAATTTTTTGTTTCCACAGCAACTTACTATTATAAAGTAATGGTAAATTAAAACTACCTCGGCTAAGACGAGCAAATTATTTCCCAAGTTGTGTGTTCGGCTTACGCCGAACCTTGGCTACCACGAACCAAATATTTCGGTCTCTTGAAATTCGACTTATCCGAAGTTTACTGTAGAGAGTTTAAAAATTGATCCCTGCACGTTCGCATGAAATGAGTCAAAACGCATCTTGTTTTGTTAAAAATTAGGTGCAATACGAGCTTAATCAAGCAAGCATGCCGGATATCCGATATCCAGCAATCAAAAAACGCCGGGTATCCGATATCCGGCAAACCTGCCGGGTATCCGATATCCGGTAAACTTGTCGGATATACTATCCGCATCATACCTAGTTTTTAGTTAAAAATTTTCTCAATGTATAGAGACTTTTGCACTCTACTGTATATGTTGAGGAAGAAAATAATGTTAATTATGAAAAGTTGATTTTATAATTCGTAGTGTAATTTTTGGGATAAGAATTTTGAACATTGACTGGTAGACTTCCTTAATCCTGTTTTATGATGATATGTGTGGAAAGGCGTGGTTTCTATTGTCCCTTAGATTTATAAAATGGGAAAGTGGGATTTGTAGGCTAATACAAAGGACTTAGTTGTTGTGGAGAAAATAGATCTCTTCTGAGTCCCTTAATTTAAGGATTGAGTCTGATTCCTTTAGAAGAGCCCCTAGTTCCTTACTATGTGGCCTTACGAAAAAAAAAAACCGAGAGATAAAGGCCTAATCTCCTTCTCTACTGATTTACTTTCACCAAAAGAGAAAAGGGCAAAATTATTTCCCTTGTGAATATACCACCACCCGGAGAAAGTGAGAGAAAACTGTAATTACATTGACTATTCAGAGGAAAGAGTCCTATAGAGAAAGTAAGAAGACGGATGGATTGAGCCCATAATCTAATCTTAATCTATTTACAATTAAAACTATATACTTCCAATACTATACACTACCACTTTCACTCAACTTTAACAAAACTTAAAGGTCTAGGAAAATTTAACTAAGAGATTTTGAGAAAGGCTTAGAAAATTTTAATTTTCTGCTCGTCTGATCTCGTCCTTCTGAATTTATGTAAAGAAACTAATTTGATGTAAAACTTAATTTGAATAAACCATCCGGAGAAATCATTTCACTAGATATTAATTNGTAAAGAAACTAATTTGATGTAAAACTTAATTTGAATAAACCATCCGGAGAAATCATTTCACTAGATATTAATTGGTGGATTTAGTAATTGAGATTTTTTGGGATTTTTTTTCTTCTTTTTTATAATTATTGTGTTCGGTTATAAATGGAAAGTATCATTACCATTACATCGGTTTCGGTATCCATGTGATGATGTTGCTTGTCAAAGAAAATAATTTTCATTATGTACTACATCCTACATGACTATAATTGGGTTAAAAATTAATTCATCTAACAATTATAATCTAATCTAACGAATCAGAAATATTACTTAAGTTCGAAATTATACGTAAGCAACTTTAAAGTATACCGAAGAAACTTCACTTCAAGGTAAACNTCGTGGATTTAGTAATTGAGATTTTTTGGGATTTTTTTTCTTCTTTTTTATAATTATTGTGTTCGGTTATAAATGGAAAGTATCGTTACCGTTACATCGGTTTCGGTATCCATGTGATGATGTTGCTTGTCAAACAAAATAATTTTCATTATGTACTACATCCTACATGACTATAATTGGGTTAAAAATTAATTCATCTAACAACAATTATAATCTAATCTAACGAATCAGAAATATTACTTAAGTTCGAAATTATACGTAAGCAACTTTAAAGTATACCGAAGAAACTTCACTTCAAGGTAAACTTAAAGAAATAGTAGGTAAATATTNTATACCGAAGAAACTTCACTTCAAGGTAAACTTAAAGAAATAGTAGGTAAATATTGAGGTGTTTGGATTTAGATTAAGATGAAATTGGACATTTTACTAACAAAAATTATTTGTATGTTGTTTTGAGACGATTGACGATTTCAAAATAAAATTCCAAAAATTTAAGTTTTCAAAAAATCATATTACTTTGTTGTAGTCAGGGTTGGTGATAATTTTAGCTGATGATTATCATTATTGATAATTATCAGCTAAAGCTAAAATTATCAGACGAAAAAAATCATGATTTTTTTGATTTTTTTTTTTTTTTCAAAAAAAACACGAGCTGTATATTTTGTCGTATCGTTGGTATATTAAAGTTATAAAAAAAACTACCATTGACTTTTTGTCGAATTTTATGACTTTTATTGGTCTAGTGCTATTTTTTTTTTGTCAAAATATATCTTCAACAGGCTTCGAAAAATTCCGTATTTTATCAAAAGTTGGGAATAATTGGNAATTTTTTTTTTTTTTTTTTTTTTTTTTTTTTTTTTTTTTTCAAAAAAAATACGAGCTGTATATTTTGTCGTATCGTTGGTATATTACAGTTATAAAAAAAACTACCATTGGCTTTTTGTCGAATTTTATGACTTTTATTGGTCTAGTGCTATTTTTTTTTGTCAAAATATATCTTCAACAGGCTTCGAAAAATTCCGTATTTTATCAAAAGTTGGGAATAATTGGAATTTTTCGAATAATTCACGAATCATTCGAATTATTCGAATTATACAAGAATTATTCGAATTATTCACGAATAATTCTACTTAAGGAGTAAAATATGGTTATCTTGATTTCGACATTTTTGTCACTCGAATGACAAAATATCGTCTCAACATCTATCGTTTTTTTCTAATTTTCGAATTTTCCTGCTCAGGTTTTTATATGCATGTAAAATTAATGTATAGACTATTTTGGATTGAAAATTTGTGGGGATTGAAATTCAGTTCGGAATTTCAATTGAAAACTTGTTTGTTAGTCAATTTTGTGGAATTTTTACCGAGTACAACTAGATTGATAGATTGATGGAATCACTGTTTTTCCACTTGCAGTAAAAAAATTTTTTTTTTTTTTTTTTTGATAATTATCAAAAAAATCTGATTTTTTGATTTTTACAAAACAAAAACAACAAAAAATTACGAAACCTGATTTTAGTACTAATTGTATTGATGTGAATTTTTAAAAGGGATAGCCTACATAGTTTTAAATTCTTGTTTTCAAACTGTTAACTTTTATTCTTAACATAAAAAATATTTATTTTAGGTTTCTATTGTTGTAATATTTTAAGCTAATTGTTTTTTCTAGCAAATAGCATGGACGAAAAGTCAGTTCTTGATGCCTTAATATTGGAATTGACTTTATTTATCGACAGTTTCTATTGAAATTCTACTCCAAGGGTTGTAGAATTATATTTTGAGTATTTTGAAATANCTTTATTTATCGACAGTTTCTATTGAAATTCTACTCCAAGGGTTGTAGAATTATATTTTGAGTATTTTGAAATAATTTTTTTTGAAAATCTTGTGTAACTATTAATTTTTTTTAACTCTATGTAGGTCATTTTTAAACGTGTAAATAACTTTTTGAGCACTAATGTTAGTTCATTTTTGAATCTGGTTATAAACTCACATATTTTTTTATCTTGGTCCTACTCCTAAGTTATTTGTTTGGGCTAACTCTTTATTTTGATTTGAGTAATCAATGTGGATGTGGATAGTTTAAAAAATTTCAATAAGAATTTCAATTTGAGTAAAGCGTCGGATGTTGTAGAGTTTTCCGGTGAAAGTAATTTAATCCCTCCCTCCCTTTACATTGTGATAGTGAAAAATCTGTAGCTCGACCACTTGTAAATTATCGACCAATGGGAAAGAGAGTTGAGAAAGTTTCTTTCGTTTATTTATTCCTATTGGATATCTTTTGGAAATAATGTAATCTCGTTCAATTTTCACTAGCCCTTACCGTCTTCGTTGAAAAAGTTCCTCATATGGACGAAATCATTGGAGAGAAAAAGTTACCAGTTTCGTTTTCCAAAAGAATTGGAGTTGTAGAAAAGGAAAGGAAATTGAGCTCATGAATAAAGAGGGGATGTCAGTTTGAATCTTTTCTATCCCAACATTCGAAAAAAAAAAAAAAAACTACCCACTAGACGAAGGACACGGTTAGAATAAACTCAAAGTCAATTATGTACCAAAGTGTACAAATTTTTGGTGAAATTGAACCATAAGAATCTGTGGTTAAAATAAGTTAGATTGAATACAAAATTTTGGTACTAATAAACTACCCGGATTATGTCTTGTAAGATGACATAAAAACAAATTTTTATATTGAAAATTTTAGTTCTTAAAAGGAAACTCTACGAATAGTAAAAATTAGTAGTCATCTGACTGAACAAATTTTGAAAATTATCCATTTTTAGAGAAAAACAAAATTGGTTGAAAATTACCCATTTTTAGAGTGAAAAACAAAATTTTGTGAAAATTATCCATTTTTAGAGTGAAAAACAANGGTTGAAAATTACCCATTTTTAGAGTGAAAAACAAAATTTTGTGAAAATTATCCATTTTTAGAGTGAAAAACAAAATTTTTTGAAAATTACACATTCTTAGAGTGAAAAAGAAAATTTTGTGAAAATTGCACATTTTTAGAATGAAAAAAAAAAATTTTTTTTTTATGAAAATTACACATTTTTAGAGTGAAAAACAAAAATTTGTGAAAATTACCCATTTTTAGAATGAAAAGCAAAATTTTGTTTTTATCTGGTGCACTAGCTGTTCACTCTGGGGTGTGGCATAACCTCGTTTTCGTATAAATAACAAAAAGGCGTCGTTGAAAGGAAGAATTTACTGTAAGTAGCTTGGATTACTTTTCTAATTCAGGATAAAAATATATTTAAATTGTTCGAATTCAATATGTTTAAAAAATTTTTTTTTTTATTTTTAAGTTAGAAAAAGGAAGTTATATTTAATATTTTTCTAATGATGTAATTTTTAGGTTGAATAAGTTCTGATCCGAAGCTGGAGTTAATTATAGTAAAATTGAATAGTATTTGTTTGGTGGTAGTGGTAGTATTAATTATATTCAAATAGACTATTGAATTCGTTGTTTTAAGGAGAAAAGGTTTAGGAGAACATATTTCATCCACCACCACCAGAGAACCACCAGTTCTTGACATTTCCCGTTTATAAGAGAGTTTTTGAAGAGAAAACATTGAAAACAGAAGAGAAAGTAAATTCTATTTTCATTTAATCCGATTTCAATAGATTCTATGAACAAGGGAGAAAACAGAGGGATGACTTCATTAGGGAAATAAAACAATAAACTCTATTCAGAAAATTTTTAGACTTTACATTTTACGTTATTTCTATGTAGTCATTTCTGTTTGCTATTTTAGATTGGTAGGAAAGTACATACAGAATGTCGAGATGAGAGTTCCAAAAAATTGGATTTTTATATAAAAATTCAAAAAATCCGATTTTTTGGATTTTTTGGATTTTTATATTTTAATTGTCAAAATTCAAAAAATATGATGTCTGATAAGGCATTAAATTTTTTTTTTTTACTTTGCGATTACGAATTTTTCTGAAAAATTTCTTCACATTCAAAATTTACAAGTGTTGAAGTACTTTATTTCACCAAAAACGAAATTGAAGCGAGGAATCTGAATTTGGATGTAGTGTTAGTGCTTAAATTTATCTTCAAGTTTGTCTAAGTGGGTAAAAATAAAAATTTCAATAAATTATTGATTTTTATTCTTGGATTTAAATCCGACTTCGAACCCTGGTCTAGATTCTTCCTATATTTCTCTGTTTTCTCTACTAAATTGTTAGAAAAACATAACAATCGAAGTGAAAAACATAACAATCGAAGTGAAAAACATAACAATCGAAGAGCATTATTAGTAATTAAGGTGTGTTTTCATTTTAAAATTGAATAGAGTCCAAACAAAATTTGGCAACGTTGTATTATAGCCAATCAAAGGTTTTTTTTTCTTTAAATTACTGAGAATGAGTTTTGTTTCTTAGGGGTGATTCTTATGATATTTGAGGATGCTTGTCAAATATCAATGTAAGGGAAATAAAAATTGTTAATGAAATTTTGTAATTTTGTAATTTTGTAATGAAATTTTGTAATTTTGTAATTTTGTAATTTTGTAATTTTGTAATTTTGTAATTTTGTATATTGGATTTCGTTATTAGTATTACTCATTCTAAGGAAATGAATTAACATATTTATTTTAATTTTTTTTCTCTTTAGGTTGCCGATAAAATGAAGGATGTGATTAATATACCGCGTTGTTTGGTTATTTTGATGTTTTTTTACACAATAGCAACTGTTTCATCTAGTAAGGTAAGTAACACAGTGTTTTTTATTATTATTCTTTAGTGTACATTTTGAATTTGAAGTTAAAAGATGTTGGATTTTTAAGAACTTTTACTCTTTTCGTTATCATGCTTGGTTAAATCTTCTCGTTTCACGAATTTTGAGTGTAAAATTTTTAATAAAATTTTATTTTATTTTTATTTTTATTTTTATTTTTATTTTTTAATTTTTGTTGATAAAAGATGTTTAATTTGAGATGTAAAGAGAAAAAAAGAGAAAAGTGAAAGTGTCATTGGAAGGACAGGGATGAGTAAAAGATGAAAAGGATTAGTTTTGGCGTGGTCTGATTGGTAGAGTAAGGGAAAAGAGATAAGTGAACGTGATGAAGTGTTCGTGTCAAATGAGAGACATAGATTATCTCCTTTTCCTCTTAAAACCTATTAGTTCTTCTTTCCAAAGAACTAAAAAGAACCAATGGAATTACCACCACTTTCACTACTGTTTTTCTTACACTTTCACAAATTTTTTTTTTTTTTTTTTTTTTTCGAACAAAAACAAAGGAGTGAAAATGAAAAATGAGTTCCTGTCTTTTCTTCTAATTAAAATATTATGTTTTATTTGCCAAAAGGATTAGTAGAATTAGCAAAAAATTATTAAAACTTAATGTCTGGATTTCATTTTTTTTTCTTATTAATTTTTTGATTTATTAATTTATTAATTTATATCAGAGTACGCCCTTAGCATAAATAGCAATTTAACATTTAAGAGTTTTTTTTACTGCTATTTAGCGATATTGTTGAGCCTTACTACTAAATAGCACTCTGCTGCATTTTAAACTTTTTGAAATATTTGGCGAGGAATACGAAATTGAATTATATGAAAATGCGAATGATTTTATTTTGACATTTTTTGGAAATTGATTCTGAGTTATTCTATAGGTCGAATTATCTAAAAAATTAAATACAGCGATTCCATAAACCAGAGCAGAATTCCATAGCCAGCGTTATGGAATCTTAATTACAAAATACTTAGCATTTTTTGGAATGAAGCTTCAACGAATTAATTAGATTCATGTTTCGAGCAATTGATGTTTCAAATTTCAAATTTCAAATTTCCAGGTTTTACTTACAGGATTATTAAAAAAATTTTTTTTTGCATTTAGCACTATTTAGCAATATTTAGTGCTATTTTCACTAAAACTGGTATTTAGTGCTGGATGAATTATTGAATTTAATGCTAAAGGTCGCACACTGATTTATACATACAAATAATTAAAAATAAAATTAAAATTGTAGTGAATTTCTGTGATTTTGGGAGGACTTGACTTTACACAAGTTTAAATATGATTATTTATTTATTTATTTATTTACTATAAAATTAAAGATACTAGATTGATTGATGTTTTCTTATGCCAGAATAAGTTTGAAGTTTTATGGATTTTGATTAGAAGAGCAGCGGTGAAAATTTAGTAGTATTATTCGTTTTTTTTTTTTTTTTTTTTTTTTCAATGACCTTTCGCTTACGGTTGATTTTTTGTCTGTGTGGTTAATAGTAGAAGATGAGGCGACAAGTGTGCCGTAAAGGCTTAATAGACACTTCTAAGTCTGAATTGTGTGATGAGAAAATAGTATTGAAGTAGAGAAAGTTCCATTAGAGAAGAAAATTCTCATTTTCTTCCCCCTCTTGAATTCAATTTAAGTAAGAAAATTCTGTAACCACGAAGAACGTTTCTAAGATATTCAGATGTGCTTTTATGGGTTTTCTCAATGCCTTAACATTTTATTTAATTCCAATTACATTCAGATCTCGTTTTATATAAAGACTCATAGATCCTTAAAACTCAAGAGTTCTTCACAACTTTTTCTTCTATTGTTTTAAAAATCTTATTAGTTTTTGGACATTTGTGAGAGAGATTATGAATCATTCCTTACGAAATCTACATTTTTAGAATCATTACATGTCTAAAATGGACCAAATGTACAAAATAAATCTTTTAATATTAGAATGAAAGGGGTGAGTTTTTATTTTTATTTTTATTTTTAATCTAGATCAAAATAATTTTGAGTACGACTGTCGTTTCTTAATTTTCTCATGTTCAAATCCAGATGAATTGTAGGACTTTCTATTGTGGTTTTTGTATGTAAATTTTAATGGCGTGGAGTTAAGTAAGTGGAAGGAATTCATAAGACGAGAGAATTTAGAAATTTTGAATTCTGCCGGCGCATACTGATGACTTAATCAAAGAAACCGAGAAATGTCACTCTTCGTTTTAATTACATTAATCTTTTAAACTCACTTTCTTAAGACCAATTTTCTCCTATTCGTGAAAAAAGTTTGTGGTCATATTTCATAAATGTAAAGAAGTAAACTGATCTTGAGTGGTGAAAGTTGAACAAAGTGAAAGTTGCATGTGGAAGGTTTTTTTTTTTTTTTTTTTTTTTTTTTAAACTTTTTAAAACAGTGGAATAGAATGAGTTTAGGAATAGTTTTTGTGAAGTGTTTCTTTATAAAAGAAATCCNTCAGAATTCAAAGAATTATTCGCTAATTCTTATCTAAGTCATCAAATACTTGTTCACTTTGAAAATAATGAACAGAATTTCAAGTTTCAAAGAGAAATTGTGGTTAGAGGTGAGTTTATAAATTTAGGAAGGAGAAAGCGAGGGAAATGCGTTTCAAAATTATAAGCGCACTCACTGGTTTTTCAGTTTTCTCAATTGTTTCGTTGGAATTTAAAATCATAAGTTAATTATATCAAATTAGCGACTTTAGATTATAGATTCTGTACCAAAATTTCAGTGATCTAAATAATTTAGACGATCATACCAAGGGGAAAGCTTTTAAGATCATTTGAAAAGGGCCAGGTCGAACGACATGCGCTAAATAAGTTGTCAAATACTAAAATCGAAGTGCGAATTGGACAAATAGAGTGTTACATCAAAAATTACTTTAAAAAGAAACAAATTTCTAGGCAGAAATCCAAATCCGAGTGAAAATTGTTAGTTTTTCCAAGGGAGAAATTTCTCATTCTAAAAGAACCATGCAGCCAGTCTATCACTTTGGCAAAAATTAAGTATAACTTTAACCCCAAATGTGTTTAAACGTCGTAACTTTTTTTCTATACATTTCCANGGTTTTAAGATCATTTGAAAAGGGCCAGGTCGAACGACATGCGCTAAATAAGTTGTCAAATACTAAAATCGAAGTGAGAATTGGACAAATAGAGTGTTACATCAAAAATTACTTTAAAAAGAAACAAATTTCTAGGCAGAAATCCAAATCCGAGTGAAAATTGTTAGTTTTTCCAAGGGAGAAATTTCTCATTCTAAAAGAACCATGCAGCCAGTCTAAAACAGTTGCTTTGGCAAAAATTAAGTATAACTTTAACCCCAAATGTGTTTAAACGTCGTAACTTTTTTTCTATACATTTCCAGTGAAATATTTTTGCATATTTGTGATGAGCGTCGTCATATAACAAAAAAATTGGTCCCAATCGGAGTGTGTGCAGAAAAGTAAAAAAAATTTCAAATTTAAACGTATTTGCCATAAGTAAATAGTCTAATATTTTTTTTTCAATCTAACAAATCATATTTTAAATTTTTAAAATAAAAATCCGATTTTTTCGAACTCTGGTAGTGGTCCACAGATTCTTAAGACTACTGGAAGCTACTTTTATCTCCTGTCATTTTATTGAGGAAGGCAGGTTATATTTTTATTTTTTTTTGCAGAGAAAGTAGTTACTTAAAAGTTTTTTGGGGAAAGACTTTTCAGTTTTAGAAAGACCATTGAAAAGTAGGAAACAAAGTTAAAAAAAAATCAAGTCTCTATCATCAATGTTTCAGAAGTTATGATTTTTTTTAAATTGAAAATTTTGGATATTCTTTTGAAACGCCCACCTCTTAAGTAACAGTAGGGCAAATCAATCTGACGCTTTTGAGATTTTGAAATTTTGAACTTTTGAAGTTTGCAAAGGGTTTATCAAACTTAAAATGAAACTTAAAATGCTCTGTGATTGGCTGTTGAGCTTCAAAAGAGATTTTGAAGTTTCACATGAGAAAAGGCTTTAGCAAGTCTATTTGAAATTCTTTATTTTTATTTTTAACTTTAATTTTTAACATTTTTAAATATTTTGTCATCACAGTGAGGAACGACTTACCTTTGACCGGAGGGATAAATACCTACACATCAAGACTATTTCTATTCTTCAAGGGTATTTTCCAGTATTTTTTCATTCTCATCATCTTCATTGAGTGCAAGGAATAATTGAAGTGCTTCCCCGCAGACGAAGTTGATTAATTTTAATCCTTTTTGCTTAGACATTTCAAAAATAAAAATAAAAATGAAATGTCAAAGTTTTTTTTTGCAAATTGAAATCAATCAATTTGAACTTTGCAAAGTTCAAAACTGGACTCCAATTGTTGGACTCGAAACTGGACTCCAAAGTCCAAAAATGCTCCAAAATTTCAAAAGTTCAAAATTTCAAAATTTCAAAAGCCACCTTGATTTGCCCTAGTGTCTCACAAAAATATCAAAGATTTTGAACTTTCAAAAAATAATAACTTTTTTTTTCATAGTGATCGTAGAGACTTGATTTTTATTTTGACATCAAACGCTGCTACTTTTCAATGATTTTTNTTTTTTTTTCATAGTGATCGTAGAGACTTGATTTTTATTTTGACATCAAACGCTGCTACTTTTCAATGATTTTTCTAAAACTGTTAAGAGTTTGCCAAGAAAACATTTTCTTTAGAAGATATANACGCTGCTACTTTTCAATGATTTTTCTAAAACTGTTAAGAGTTTGCCAAGAAAACATTTTCTTTAGAAGATATATAATACTTCATAAATTCTTAACACAACTGCTTTCCCCATCAAAGAGCATGGGACAGAAGTAGTTTCCAATGGTCTTCAATCTCCAATCTCCAATGGTCTCCAATCCGTGGACCACTGTATATTTAAAAAGCAGTGTGTTTTTTTTTTAAATAAAAAGTAAGGTCATAATTTGGTAATTCTCATTTCCTGTCTGTANTAATTAAATTGTGTTAGCGATGACATATCTTCTTACCTTTGACCGGAGGGATAAATACCTACACATCAAGACTTTCTATTCTTCAAGGGTATTTTCCAGTATTTTTTCATTCTCATCATCTTCATTGAGTGCAAGGAATAATTGAAGTGCTTCCCCGCAGACGAAGTTGATTAATTTTAATCCTTTTTGCTTAGACATTTCAAAAATAAAAATAAAAATGAAATGTCAAAGTTTTTTTTTGCAAATTGAAATCAATCAATTTGAACTTTGGAAAGTTCAAAACTGGACTCCAATTGTTGGACTCCAAACTGGACTCCAAAGTCCAAAAATGCTCCAAAATTTCAAAAGTTCAAAATTTCAAAATTTCAAAATTTCAAAACCCACCTTGATTTGCCCTAGTGTCTCACAAAAATATCAAAGATTTTGAACTTTCAAAAAATAATCACTTTTTTTTCATAGTGATCGTAGAGACTTGATTTTTATTTTGACATCAAAGCGACGATGAAAAGTTACTAAAAACTAAAACTGTTAAGAGTTTGCCAAGAAAACATTTTCTTTAGAAGATATAAACACAAATGCTTTCCCCATCAAAGGGCATGGGACAAAAGTAGTTTCCAATGGTCTTCAATCTCCAATCTCCAATGGTCTCCAATCCGTGGACCACTGTATACTTAAAAAGCAGTGTGTTTTTTTTTTAAATAAAAAGTAAGGTCATAATTTGGTAATTCTCATTTCCTGTCTGTANCTTAAAAAGCAGTGTGTTTTTTTTTTAAATAAAAAGTAAGGTCATAATTTGGTAATTCTCATTTCCTGTCTGTAATGTGTGGGTTGTGTGTGTCGTGTTTTTTTTTGGTGGTTTTGAACTGGTAAGAGAGGAAAGGAAGAGAAATTAAAGACCCTCTCTCATGCATTCTAAAGACACACTTTTCTTTTTTTACGACTCAATTTATTCCATCTCTGTCACTTTCAACTCTCTCTAATACTCTCTTTTTCTCTCTATGTACACGCAATTACACAACACACGTTTTTATACATAATGAATCGATAAGAGACGTGATCAACTTACTCATACTTAGAAAAAAAAAAAAACTTAAAAGTTCAAATTTAATAAGAATAGATGGAAATTGTAAGTAGAAAAAGTATAAAATGTAAATCAAATTTAAAAGCTAGGTAAAGTAAGTTTGAGAATTGTTTAAATTTTATTTTGAATTTTATTTTTTTGAATTGTATTTTGTTAGCATATTGTTTAGCATTGAGACTACATTGATGTAAAGAAAGCATGAGTAAATGGGACTATTTGAAAGCCTATTTGTTAAAATGGAAAATTCTGACGGGAGTTGCTGTATTCAAGTTTTTTGGGTCTTTTATGGATGAGTAGGTAGTAAGTTTGAGTATGGAGTCATTTTCTACTGCTGTGCTGAAGATATAGGTAAAATGATGAAAGTAGAGAGGATATGGCTCGTAAATAGTTTCTATGAAACTAGAGCAGAGAGCCAATGGAAGAAGAAATTTTACAACTGTCGCTTTCTCCTTGATATCATAAGAGTTTGGGATTCGATAGAAAACTTATATACGTTTATGAGAACTTTCGGTTCAATTCCTAATAGCCTCGAGACGAAGGATAGCGTGAAACGATGATAAGCTTAGAGAAAGTAAGGTGAAAGTCTAATGTTAGACAGTCTAGACAAAAAATCTATAAAGGCCTTCTTTGAAATAATAGATCATAAGAGAGAATTATGAAAGAAATGGAACTAAACATAAGACTGAATTACTTACAAAATAATAACGACTTAAACAAAAGATAGAAAATAGTTATATTGAATAGTAAAGAAGGAATTATTTAAAAAAAAATATATATGAAAATTTATGAGTGAAGTATGGAGAAAATCGTAAAAAAGGAAGGGAAAAGTTTATTTTATTGGGAATAACAAAGAGAAAGTTATGCAGTGAAAAGATGTAATATTGGAAAATATTTATTGCGCAAGTGTGTAGATTAAATGTAAGGATAAGTAGATAGGTAAAAGTATATGACGAAAGGGTTGTACAGTACTACACAAAATGAAAAGAATGCTTAAATTGATCAGCTTTCAATAAGTTTTGGTTGTTTTGGTTTGTTTTGAATTTTTTTACAGATTATTCTCAATAGATATTTAAATGTTGTTGGAAAATTTAAATTTAACTTTTAGCAGGGTTCTTTTTGATATCCGGCGTCTATAATTTTGCCGGATAAACTATTCGCCGGATATTGGATATTTATAGGTATTCATGAGGATACAGATTATTTCCAATACATGTCTAAATATTCTTGCTAAATTTAACTTATTAGTAGGGTTCTTATTGATATCCAGCGTCTAAAATTCTGCCGGATAAACTATTCGCCGGATACTGATAGGTATCTTTGCGGATACAGAATATTTCCAATACATATCTAAATATTCTTGCAAAATTTAATTTATTAATAGGGTTGTTGATGATATCCAGCGTCTAAAATTCTGCCGGATACCGGATATTAAAGGTATCCGTACGGATACAGAATATTTCAAATACATATCTAAATATTCTTGCAAAATTTAATTTATTAATAGGGTTGTTGATGAAATCAGGCAACCAGATATCCGGCGCCTAAAACTGCCGGATAAACTATCCGCCGGAAACCGGATACTTATAGCTATCTGTACGGATAATNTAAAACTGCCGGATAAACTATCCGCCGGAAACCGGATACTTATAGCTATCTGTACGGATAATTTTTTTTCTTCAAAAATCTTAAGAAATGAATCAATAATTTTATTAGATTGAATATATTGGAGTTATATTAAATGTATTAGCGTACTTTTAAAATTGACCTCTGCACGTTCGCGTGAAATGAGTCAAAACGGATAGCTATACAAACATTTTCTAAATAGTCGATCATGGATTTGGCTAAAATTTTAAAAATCTAAAATTAAAAAAAAATTAACCCAAAAATTAAACAATTTACCAAAAAAAAACTTTAAACTCTTTTTAGTTCAATTCAATTNTTTTTTTTCTTCAAAAATCTTAAGAAATGAATCAATAATTTTATTAGATTGAATATATTGGAGTTATATTAAATTTATTAGAGTAGTTTTAAAATTGACCTCTGCACGTTCGCGTGAAATGAGTCAAAACGGATAGCTATACAAACATTTTCTAAATAGTCGATCATGGATTTGGCTGAAATTTTAAAAATCTAAAATTANTAGTCGATCATGGATTTGGCTGAAATTTTAAAAATCTAAAATTAAAAAAAAAATTAACCCAAAAATTAAACAATTTACCAAAAAAAAACTTTAAACTCTTTTTAGTTCAATTCAATTCAGTTGCCGTATTTAGCATGTAGCCTAATTACTAGTAAAATAGGCGTCCATATTTTCTGGTGAAAATGCAAGAAAGTTTGGACCGTAATAAAAGTGCAAAAAAAAAGTTTGCTTGGTGTAAGTTCTTAGTAGAAATTTGCCTGGTTAAAAAAAAAAAAAGTTGAGGACGAAAGTTGGGATAGTGAAAGTTGGTTAAAGTTTAGAAAAGGAAAGTGAAAATTTTAAGTATAAAATACTTGGGGCTACAGAGTAAAACTTTGACAACACTGGTTTCACTTGAGCTTTTGGAAGTGGATGTTATTCAAATTTTCGACGTAAAACTGAATGTTTAGAGATTGTAGAAGAGAAGAGGCTGATGGGAAATTCAATTGGATCCTCTTGAGAATCTTCTACTTTCACCATCTAACCCTTCCAACAACATTACTAAACTGATAGACTCTATAAAAAATGTAGCAACAAGATATCTTCTTCATCTCTTCAAATTTCTCATTTTATGAACCAAATAGAAAGGAATTAAAATCCAAATGTTCAAAATCAAAATCTTTTACTTAGGGTCATTGGAATTACCCAATGAATTTTCTCATTGGTTCTCTGACTCTTTGACTTTGAAAGAACAAGAGCATAAAAATCTTTTCACTGCTTTCTCTTCTCTTCACTTTTTTTTTTTTTGTCATTTATGAGAGAATGGAAAAGACAGAGGACCTCAAATTCTCAAGGGAAACACTCACCGAGAGAGTCTATTTATGACTGTTTTTTTTTTTTTTTTTTTTTTTTCTTCATCTTCAGAAATTGTGTTTGTTGGACTTTCTCTGGACGCATAAACCTTTTTATGACTCGTATAAGTTTTTACTCCGGAAATTACACGGCGGGGAAAAGTAGAGTTGTTGGAATTTGAAATTGACGGTAGTAAAAAATTGTAAAGTCACCTTAGAACGCCATGTCAAAACATTTTCATCGTAGACTGTTTATAACTAAATGGTTTAATTCCCTTAGGTATGATTATTCTCTTGGTTTGTTTGAACAAAAATTGGTACTTAATTCTTGTCAATTTCGTACATTTTCAGTTTAGTAAGAGTTACTTTTCAAAATAAAAAAAAAATCTTGAGGTTTTTTTTTTTTTTTTGCTAACTCATGTTTTTGCAATTTTAATTCGCATGAGAAAATAATTTGACATGTGATTAGTCTCTCTAAAGTGAAAGTGGTTGTATCTTGAGTCTCTCTTCTGATTTTTCGATAAGCCTGTACTTAAGTTTAAGTAAGTTGAATTTACTGTATGTCGTGGTTGATGGAAGTGAAAGTTTCTAATTCTACCGGTGAAAGTAAAAATCCCTTGAGAAAACGAATGGAAAGGCTTTCCTTGAGTTCCATTAGGCTCTTCTGACATCCGAAAAAGATTGACGTTGATACATATTCATAAGCTACCTTAAGTAGGCCCAATGCCGCACTAACATTAATCTTAAAAAGAGGCAAGGGGATTTAAATATTGTTCTTTTATTGATTTTTTTTTGTTTTTTTGTTTTTTTGGTCTGACTTTCTCCTTGAACTTTGAGTAATGGGTATTATTTCCTTATTCTTTTTTAATTATGACAAGAGAAAGCTTATGGTAAAATTATAATGACGTGACAAAGAATCGTAATTTATCTACATCATTATGTGACCCAATTATTTTTGAAAATGAAAAACCTAATCAACATATTACATGCAGAGGGTGCAGGGTGCGTTTCAAGATCCAAATTTAGTAAGTTTAGTTTTTATGGTCTACATAATTCGTCTGGTGTAGTAGCAGTGGAAATCCAATTCAAGTATTTTGTTACTTTGGCATAAGCACCAGGGGCTCTGAAAGTAAAAAAAAAAGGTCAAAGGTCAATAGAGAAGTCAAATTTTTAAGTTGAGTAGTAAGGCTGTTGCATTTGGCCAACTGGGTTTTGTTGTATATTATTTGATAGGGTCAATAAGGAATTGGTGAATGTTAGAGTTTAAGAGTCAAAGGTCAAAGGCTACTGGGTAAAATTTTTAGTCATAACTTAACCTATTAAGGTTGTTGTGAGGTTGTTGTGACCACGTCACTACTGAATATTATATAACTAATTAGATCAGCTATTTAGTAGGAGTGTGGCGGATAGCATATCCGGCTGGTTTGCCAGATGATAGTTCAGATATCCGGCGTTTTTTGATTGCCGGATATCGGCTATCCGGCATGCTTGCTTGATTAAGATCGTATTGCACATAGTTTTTATTAAAACAAAATGCGTTTTGACTCATTTCACGCGAACGTGCAGGGGTCATTTTTTAAACTGTCTAATACGTTTAATATTTACTTCAATATATTAAATCTAATAAAATTATTGATTCAATCATTAAGATTTCTGAAAAAAATTGTCTAGAAAATTATCCGCGCGGATACGTATAGTATCCGGTATCCGGTGGATAGTTTATCCGGCAAAGTTTTAGGCGCCGGATATCCGGAACACCTCTACTAATTAGTCGTTATGTAAGTTAATATTATCCTGGCTTTTAGAATTATGGCACAGTCAGTCTGTCTTGAGAAGTTGACTTGGAAGGAACTAATAAAAGTCTATCCAATCAACCTGCTTGATGTTGTTATTTGTTGGAAAATAGGATCTATTTTGACCCGTTGATCTGTTTAGGTCAGAGAGTCTGAAATAATTGATCTTGCAAGGTATAAAATGGTCAAGGGTTAAAGGTCAAGGTTTAAAACATGTTTTCTTGCTGGTATGAACGTTGTTATAAGTTGAATCCAACAGTTACTGTATAAAATCGTAAGATAGGGAGAAATATGAGGTCAAAAGGTCAACGACTTACTTTTCTTGAGCACAACCATATCCAAAACTGGTAATTCCAATTGCATAGTAAAGTCCATTGATGTACTGGTAATCTATAGATCCACCGGAATCTCCTTGACACGTATCCTTTCCAACTTTATATGTACAAAATTGGTTATCTGTCACTTGCATATATTCTCGACATTGTTGAGTAGTAAGAACAGGAAGTACTACTTCTCGTAACTCTGTAGAAACAGGGTCATTGTTTTGTGAACCGATTGGAACGGGTTTTGTTGTACCCCAACCGCTAGCTAATACTGAAGTACCGTTATAATCGGAAGTATTAAGTGGTCTATCAAGAGGTAGACAAGCTGGTGAGACCTGAAAAAAGAAAATTAAAAATGACAAAATTTCAGGTTTATATTTTCAGGTTTGAATAAGGCTAGTTATGAAATTTGAATAATTATGGCCTACATTTGATTTAAAAGTTAGGGGTTGGGCTAGATGGAGTAGTGTAATGTCGTTGTCGAGGTTTTGCCTATTGAATGATGGATGTTGGTAGTATATATCTACATGATTTTCTACACCGCCACCAACGGTTACAGGATTATCTTGTGCTTCAGTGTAAACACTAATAGCATAACCTTGTATGAAATCCATAGTACAATGCGCAGCCGTCATGACCCAACTACGACTGATGATAGTACCACCACAGAGACCGCCACTATTCGTTCGTGGGTTGTAAACCTATAAATTTGATATAAAATTTTTAACAATTTTAATAATAATTATGAAAATTAATATAAATTTAATTCTTACAAAAACAGTTACTCTCCAAGGGATTTCTCCAGGTTTTGTGGGATTACCTCCAACGATTCGACTAGTCTAAAATTAGTAACAATAAATCAACAAAGGTCACGGAAGGTCAAAGTAGACTATATAAATATCAAAATTTTATTTTTAAGCAAGATTTACCCCATTAAGATTTCTAATTCCGCATGTACAATTTGTATTTGGTGGTTTGATTGTTGTTGTTGGAACTGATCTTTTTGTTGTAGTTGTTGGAACTGGTCTTTTCGTTGTAGGTTTTGGAGTAGTACGTGGAACAGCGTCAATAATTCTAATTCGACATTCCCAACGATATCGATTTGGTCGATTTAAGGGCGGTCGACGACCGGATTCAGAGTGAAAACCAATAGATAAACTATTTTGAATACTTGTTTGTCTCTCAATTGTTCCACTACCACAATATCCAATTGCATCAGTAAAATCTTCATCTCCTGTAAGTGACCAGAAGATATAGTCATTGGGTTTGGGACAAGCAATGGTAACAGTACAAGCTATAGTTATTTGTGTTCCTGGTGGTGAGTAGACAAAATATGAACAATTTTGATTCGCTGGATAACCATTTGGCCATCCAGAACTACGAATTGTAGTTTGTTGGCCTGATTCTGTAGCTGTGTAGATAATATCTCTACAGGAATTTTGTTTTGGTGTTTGAACCATTGGGATTGTATCTTTTGGTGTTGGGGCAAGTGTTGATTCAGGGAAACCATTGTTGTTGTCATCTTCTTTTGATATGGTAGCAAGATGTTTGACAAGAAAAATTCCTTTAGGATTACGAGGAACTGGTATTGGAAGGTCTGTTGTATGAAGTGTTACTGGAGCTTGTCGTAGTGGATCGCTTGAAACAATGCTCAAGCTTACTAGGATAAATAGCGTCCCTAGAAGCATTATTCTTGCCTGTTGATTTTATATATAAAAATAATAGAAATAATAAGTAAAGAATATTTTTTTATAGTTACAAATACAGTAGTCGACGGATATAANCCCTAGAAGCATTATTCTTGCCTGTTGATTTTATATATAAAAATAATAGAAATAATAAGTAAAGAATATTTTTTTTATAGTTACAAATACAGTAGTCGACGGATAAAAGACTTGTTATAAGACGACCACACTTATAAAACCCAGATTTGCAGCTGCAAATCTTGGTCTTACAAGTGTGGTGGTCTTATAACAGATAAATAAGGAATTTAGGTCTTATAACGAATTATTCAGCCATGCTAATGGTTCAATGGCCATTGGTTCAAACCAAGATAAAAAATCTGGTCTTATAACCAATATGGTCTTATAAGTTATAAGACCATATTGGTTATAAGATCATCTGTTATAAGTTATAACGGATGGTCTTATAACCAATATGGTCTTATAATGGATGGTCTTGTAACCAATATGGTCTTGTAAGTTATAAGACCATCCGTTATAAGTTATAACGGATGGTCTTATAACGGATGGTCATATAACCAATATGGTCTTATAAGTTATAAGACCATATTGGTTATAAAACCATCCGTTAAAAGTTATAACGGATGGTCATATAACCAATATGGTCTTATAACGTATGGTATTATAACCAATATGATCTTATAACGGTTGGTCTTATAACCGTCGACTACTGTACTCCAATTTTGTTAGATATCTTGGGACTTGACTTACTTGAAAATATAAATTTTTTTAGCCACGCCACTAGGCAACTAGATGAGTTTTTAATTTTAAATGAAAAATTTTGTAGCAACGTAGTTTTATAAGCCATACCACCAGGAACATATGTAACCATCAATTATTCAGTTTCTGTCAAGTTATTTCAATGTGAACAGGATATTTTCGGTGATGTAACTGTGAAACCACAAGACATGTGACAAATTGTATAATTTTTCATTTTCCAATAGAAAGTTGGTTTTGAATAACTCAAATTAAAACATAGTTGGATGATTAATATTATGTGGAATTTTGAAAGCTAAATGCTAGGTCATCATCAATCATGAGTATAAAAATTAACCTCGAATATTCCGGTTTTTTTATATATATTTTGTAAATAAAAGTTTTTTCTGCCAATGATTGTTAGGTTGTTACTTGTTAGGGTTGTAGTCTACTGGTTTGAATATTTGAACTTTTTTTTTTGAGTTATACCAAAATTTGAGGACAAGTTTTTGAAAATGAAGAATGAAGAAATGATGAATTGGATTATATTTTTTATCTATGCTGGTAGAGTAGGAAAGAGGGATAAAATATTTATTTTTTTTTTGTTTCTTCTTGTTCAAAAAATAAGGGTTGATTTTTATTTTGGACAGACGAGGACTAGTAGGATGATGGGAGATGAAGTGTAGGGAGCTGAGTAATGTGATGTGATATAATGTAATGGGATCCCTTGACATTGGATGCACTCTGATCCATTATTTATTTCTCTTTGTCAAGTTCCTGTTGAAAATGGACTTTTCCCTTTTGTCTCCTTATTTTCTCTGCCGCCATCATCATTCCTAATCCCATTGTCTGTCAGGCAGAACGTTAGAAAGCAGAAGAGTCCAGTTGAGTCTATGGTTTCTCACGTCTCACCAAAAGACTTTTTATTTTTTAAATTCAGTTGGAGTGATTTTCAAATATGTCCATTCGGGCAGTGGTAGTGGTAGTGGTAGGGGTTGTGACATAAGGAGATAGATTAGAATTTTTAAAATGATGGACAAAAGGTTTATCTACTTATTGTTATGTCAAAAGCAAAGGGGTTAGAGGAATTGTGTTGGATCACAACTGATTAGCTCTTATTCTTATGACACATTATTTATTTGGATGAATTCCGTTTATTCTATTTAATTAACTTGGGTTTTTTTTTAAATCACGCCAGTAAATGTAAAATATCGTGTTGATTTGGAAAAATTGCAGTGTAGTGAAAATGCTTAGATTTGGATGTTGTTTTGTTTTATTTTAAAACTAAATATGAACATGAATATGATAATGAAAAAACTTTTTTTTTTAGGCGTAAAATGTATACAAAAAAAAATTTAGGAATTTTTGAAAATATTGCAAAAATGTGTTTCTTTATTTTTAAACTGAATCCGAATATGATTATTAATATGAATATGAAAAAAAAAATTTTTTTCAGGCGTNATAACCAATATGATCTTATAACGGTTGGTCTTATAACCGTCGACTACTGTACTCCAATTTTGTTAGATATCTTGACTTACTTGAAAATATAAATTTTTTTAGCCACGCCACTAGGCAACTAGATGAGTTTTTAATTTTAAATGAGAAATTTTGTAGCAACGTAGTTTTATAAGCCATACCACCAGGAACATATGTACCATCAATTATTCAGTTTCTGTCAAGTTATTTCAATGTGAACAGGATATTTTCGGTGATGTAACTGTGAAACCACAAGACATGTGACAAATTGTATAATTTTTCATTTTCCAATAGAAAGTTGGTTTTGAATAACTCAAATTAAAACATAGTTGGATGATTAATATTATGTGGAATTTTGAAAGCTAAATGCTAGGTCATCATCAATCATGAGTATAAAAATTAACCTCGAATATTCCGGTTTTTTTATATATATTTTGTAAATAAAAGTTTTTTCTGCCAATGATTGTTAGGTTGTTACTTGTTAGGGTTGTAGTCTACTGGTTTGAATATTTGAACTTTTTTTTTGAGTTATACCAAAATTTGAGGACAAGTTTTTGAAAATGAAGAATGAAGAAATGATGAATTGGATTATATTTTTTATGTATGCTGGTAGAGTAGGAAAGAGGGATAAAATATTTTTTTTTTGTTTCTTCTTGTTCAAAAAATAAGGGTTGATTTTTTATTTTGGACAGACGAGGAATAGTAGGATGATGGGAGATGAAGTGTAGGGAGCTGAGTAATGTGATGTGATATAATGTAATGGGATCCCTTGACATTGGATGCACTCTGATCCATTATTTATTTCTCTTTGTCAAGTTCCTGTTGAAAATGGACTTTTCCCTTTTGTCTCCTTATTTTCTCTGCCGCCATCATCATTCCTAATCCCATTGTCTGTCAGGCAGAACGTTAGAAAGCAGAAGAGTCCAGTTGAGTCTATGGTTTCTCACGTCTCACCAAAAGACTTTTTATTTTTTAAATTCAGTTGGAGTGATTTTCAAATATGTCCATTCGGGTAGTGGTAGTGGTAGTGGTAGGGGTTGTGACATAAGGAGATAGATTAGAATTTTTAAAATGATGGACAAAAGGTTTATCTACTTATTTGTTATGTCAAAAGCAAAGGGGTTAGAGGAATTGTGTTGGATCACAACTGATTAGGTCTTATTCTTATGACACATTATTTATTTCGATGAATTCCGTTTATTCTATTTAATTAACTTGGGTTTTTTTTTTAAATCACGCCAGTAAATGTAAAATATCGTGTTGATTTGGAAAAATTGCAGTGTAGTGGAAATGCTTAGATTTGGATGTTGTTTTGTTTTATTTTAAAACTAAATATGAACATGAATATGATAATGAAAAAACTTTTTTTTTAGGCGTAAAATGTATACAATAAAAAACTTAGGAATTTTTGAAAATATTGCAAAAATGTCTTTCTTTATTTTTAAACTGAATCCGAATATGATTATTAATATGAATATGAAAAAAAAAATTTTTTTTAGGCGTCAAATGTATACAAAAAAAAAATTTTTTTTAGGCGTCAAATGTATACAAAAAAAATTTAGGAATTTTTGAAAAATTTGCAAAAATATACGTCTTCAGTTCTAAACTAAATACGAACATGATTATGAATATGAAAAAAAAAATTATTTTTGTAGGCGTATACAATGTATACAAAAAAAAACGTAGGGATTTTTGAAAATTTTGCAAAAATGTGTTAAATTGTGCTAAATTATGCTTAAATGGAAGTTTGGCAGGAGAAAAAAAACGACCTAACTACCTAACTGATGCTAAGTATAATCTAACCTAACTAATACTTAAGCCTAACCCTAACCTGACTACAACACTAACAATATTATCTAACCTTACCAATACTAAGAGTATCACCTAACCTAACAAATACCAATAATATCACTTAACCTAACCAATACTAATAATATCACCTAACGTAACCAATACTAACCTAATACTAACTAACCCTAACAACCTAACAATTAACAATATCACCTAACTAACTAACCCTAACACTATCCTAACCTAAAAATCTAACCTAACACTATCCTAACCTAACAATCTAACCTAACACTATCCTAACCTAACAATCTAACCTAACATTATCCTAACTTAAACTAATAATATTAACCTGACAACCTAACTTTCAAATATCACCGAAAAACCTAATAAACACTAAAATCCAATAGTTTTTCAAAAATATTTCCACGATTTTAAAAAATTCATAACTTTTGCTGTATTCATTTGCAGTCAATTTTTTTTATATTCATCAATGATGGATTATCTTATTAC
Source organism: Holacanthella duospinosa (assembly GCA_002738285.1). Lineage (NCBI taxonomy): Eukaryota > Metazoa > Arthropoda > Collembola > Poduromorpha > Neanuridae > Holacanthella > Holacanthella duospinosa. The sequence continues at coordinate 226,665 of NIPM01000255.1, read as the reverse complement.
TAGTCTAAAAACAAAAAAAAATCAATCCAAATCAGACGATTTNTTATTCATCAATGATGGATTAGGGATCTTATTACTAGTCTAAAAACAAAAAAAAAATCAATCCAAATCAGACGATTTCCACTATACTGGAATTTTACTGTACATTTATCTGTCAATATGAATAATTCATAAATTTAGTTTAAAAAAATTTAAAGAAATAAATGTAAATTATAAAATTAAGAGTGGTCTTTGGATGGAGGAACTGGTTAGAAAAGATCATGTTTTTGTTAATGATATTTTTTTTTACCAAACGTCGTCCATTCCGGATGTAATTTGTTGAGTTGGAGAATGATTGTAAGTTTGTGTGGAGTGAAAGTGAGTTAAATGTTGATGAGGATGGGTTAGTTTGTCCATTGTCATGACTATCCTCTTCTCATGAGAATGGATATCATCAAGTCCTGATGACAAGAACGTGGACACGTAATTTCTCCTCGTTAAGTCTCACTGGATGATTCCGATGGGAGAAATCCATTTCTTCTGTCCTTTCAAATGGTTCCTGGTGATAAGAATAATAAACTCTTTGAAATGATCCTAGTAGGGAGTTGGAAAAAAATATATAATATAAACTTTGACCTATTTTATGCAAACCTTTTGTAACTAAAACTAGTATGAATTATTTACTAGTTATCATAAAAATGAATTCATGGAGAGAAATATCCTTACTTAAGCAAAAGAAAAAGTAAACTTAAAAAAAAATATGTACTAAAACTTCAATTTCTGGAAGAAAAAATAAGTCTTAAAGACAGGCATTAAAATGATAGACTATGTTTTCACTGGAATTGACACAAGGTTTGGTCTTGGATGTCCCAGTCCCATTGATATGTTTAGAAGACAATGCCAAAAAAAAAACGATTTGTGAATTTATGTCCAGGAGTCTTTTGTCCTCATTTCTCAGAAACATTAAGCCCACAAAGCACAAAGTCAAGACAAACGATGGATTCCAATGGGACCTCATCATCACTTTTGAGTTTGGCAATGAGTGTGTTCAAAAAAAAAAAAATTTTTTTTTTTTCCACATTTTCTAAATCAAAATCAATAATTGTGATCGATAAGTATGACGTTTGGATGAATTTTTTTTAAGAGAAATATAACATAAAATTAAGTAAATGGAAGGAAAGTATTGGTGGGTTGGAAACTTTTTCATTTGTTAGATGAGAGAAAAGTTGAAAAGAAAAGTGATTTGACCTTGTAGAAATGACCAAGACTTGAATTGCTATTCTGTAGACTTTATCCTATTAGTTTTATTAGATGGAAAGGAAAGGGAGGTCGGGGAGAGGAAAGGGAGGTCGGGGAGAGGAAAGGGAGGTCGGCGGAAAGGAAAGGGAGGTCGAGGGAAAGAAAGGGAGGTCGGCGGAAAGGAAAGGGAGGTCGGGGGAAAGAAAAGGGAGTTAACTAAAATTAAAAAAAAAGTTATGAAAAAAAATTTTTTTTTTTTTTTTTTTTTTTTTTTTTTTTTTTTTTTTGTTGGTGAAAACTTATTTCTGAACAGTGTGGTCCGAAGTGATAATTCGGAATGTAGAATTTGTTCATATTATTTTGAATTAATGTTAGATGGTTGAAGAATAAGTTTTGTGAGTGTAAGAGAAAAGTCTATTGTTTCTGTCTATGCTTTGGTTGGTGTCATTTCCTGTCCTCATAATGAACACTTGAGTTTAAGTAACTCATATTAAAAAGCGGAGAAAAGTGATTTTGTGGAACTTTCTTTTGTTTTATGAGGAGACTGAATAGAAGAATCTAATGAGAAAAGTTAAGCTTTCTCTTTTTCTTTTCTCACTTTGTTTGGTTTCCGAATCGTAAGGGTAAACTATTGTTTTCAAAAAACGTCTCTATTCTTTCCTTTTCTGCGACAGGAATTTCGATTTCCCTTTCTCATTTACTATAGTTTGATACAAAAAAAAAAGTGGAAAACTTTTACCATTCTTTCCACTTTTATCCAAGAGTTTTTGGACTCTCGGGTGCTCATTTTCACATTTCTTTTCATCAGGTTGGAGTGAAAACTTATAAATTGTATGGATAGTTACTTGAGTGAGTTAGAATCCATACAATTTGTTTAGAATCATCATCAATATTTTAATATATTTTAGTAGGGGTAAGAACGAACAGAGTGTAAGAGTTAATTCTCTTACGGGAAGGGATTGGGTATTTTTGGGGTTGTTGGGTAGGTTCGGGGAAGTGACGGGGTTTGGGTTGGGAATTGGATGGGTTTGGGGATATATGGAGAAAACCAATTAAAGAAGGGGAATCAGTAGGGAATGGGAGGTCAGAGGTCAAGGGATAACTTACTAAGGGTGAAGGGTCGAAATACCCTTCACCTAAAATCCAGGAATTGGTGAAAACCAATTCCAAAACCAAGAGACAAACCGAAAATCCAAAATGGCTGGGGTAGAGGAGTTGAGAGTGAGAGAGCCGGTATTAGACTGACTCTTCTTTTCTTTTCTGCTCTTTGATGAGACTCGTCGTCTCAGGAGAAAAAAGGACGCTTGGGACGACGAGTCTAATTTTTGTGTATATTAGAAGAAGGGGAGGAAGGGTAAAAGTTTTAAAGGAAGTGGGAGAGTCCACTTACCTTTCTAACAAGAGTTTTTTGCTGGCTCGGCTCAAGCTAGCTAAAATTTCAACTCACTCAGTTCGGCTCACGGCTCGCACGAGTTGGGAAATCGAAATATCAGCTCAGTTTAGTCTCATTTCTCAACTCGCACGAACAGTTCGAGATTGACACACGTCACAGTCTTGCATAAGCGTTCTATTCACCATTTGGTGAATTCTGAATTGAACTTTTTCAAGAAAACAATCGGTTGAAACAAAGTACGTTGTAACGTCTAGTTTTGTTCTTGTAAACAAAATGAAAAGATGATGAGCAGATTTGGCAACAGTTACTGACATTATTGAAATTAATGGGATTCAGTAATTTTTTGTATAAACTAAGCCAAAACTGCCGCGATCTGTATCATAAATTCAAGCCAAAATAACAAAAGTCAATGAGTTGATTCATTGTCTGTGAAACAATTAATTAAATGACAACTAATGTCGTTATCTGTTCGAAGAATTTGAAAGTTTATTGTTAATATCATGTAATAATAAGTAAAATTTTAGCAATGTACTTAAAATTATAAACCCGAAAATTTGACGAGCTAGCTCACGAGTTATTCCCGTCAATCGGAAGAGCCATCTCAGCTCAGCTCGGCTTCTGATTCGTCCATTTATAAACGAGTTGAATTATCTCAGCTCAACTCGACTCAAACTCGGCTCGGCTCACTTGCAAGCCTACACTTTAGTGTTAAATTAACATTATTGATTGATTGTAAAAATGTATGAAGTGTGTTTAAAAAAAACGATTTAATTGACAGTTTATTATTTAGTAATACTAAAGTAACTTACTTCTTTGCACCTTGAACTATCAAGTCTTAAATTTTCACTAACTGGATACTTGTACCCATGGTAGGTTGAGTAAATTTTGTTTGCCCAATGTCCATTTTTTCGTAAGGAATGGGTTTTCTTAGGTTTGTTAAACATATAGAAAGAGTAGTTAAGCGGAAGTGAAAGCGATGAGCGGTATATTTATGGACTCTTTCTACACCCTTTCCCATCCATCTCAATAAAAATTGAAGAAAATCTAAAGAGAAAGCACTGACTGGGCAGTTTGAGGGAAAAAGAAGGAAAACAAATCTAAAGAGATGACATGACACGCGGTGACAGGAAAGAATACGTGGAGGAATCGTCTCAACTTAAACTTACCCTCAGAGTGGTGAAATTCATGTCAGCAAAAAAAAAAAAAAAAAAAAAAAAATTACGAAGTTTTCACTTTTTCATTGATTCGAAACGAAACGTACAAATATAACCAATTTTCTAAAGGATTTGACATAGTTTGGGGGGTTTTAAGCATACATTTTTTTTTAATATCTTGACATGGACTCAAATTTAAAAAAATTTGAATTTTTGTTACAATTTGATTATCAGTTTCTTGTGGCAATAATGTAAAAAATCTAAAAATAAACAAGAGAGTGAGAATAACGAAAAGATGTTTTTAGCCCTCTGTTTTCTAATTTTCATTTTCACTCTCCTTGTAAATCTTGTTTTCACCAGGAGTAAAAAAAAATAATAAAACTTTCTTTTTGGAAATGACCATGGGCAAAGTTTGGAATAGTAAAAAAAAAATAAATAAAGGGAGAAAACTAAGCTCATTCATCAGGATTTCTGTCCAAAAGGCATGTTTCCACCTCCTTCCTGCTTACTTTACATCAAAATCAACAAAAACACCACAAAACAACTAATAAACTCTCTTTCCCATGACCAATTTCCAAAAAGACTTTTCCCCTAAGGCCTTATTTCGGTCATAATTTAACAGTTTAGGCACATAAATCCTCCTATACTATATTTCAGAGAGAAACATTTTAAGACCCAATTTAAAAAGTGTGGCAGGAAGAAAAAGTGGAAAGAGGAAAGAGCGTGGTCTAAATGTACAGGGTGTTTTAAGTTTTTTTTTTTTTTTTTTCTTTTTTGGATATTGTTAGAAAGTTTGTTTTTGTATTCTTTTATTTAGTTTGATTGTGTTCAGTGCTGGATACAATAATAATTAAAGACCATGAGAATGTTACTTTTGGGCCAAAAGTGTTGGCCCGGTTGTTTTGTTGGATGGGAGTGCTTGGTTAGAGTTTGTGCAGGTTTTTCTATACTAGCCAATTTTTTTTTTTTCAGTCTAGATGATATTTTTTACATGAAAGAGCATGTAAAAGTAGAGAGGCGTATATTTTATATGAAGTCATTGTAATCAAATGGTCAAAGGTTGTGATTTATTGAAAATCAAGTGTTTTTGAACCTAATTCTGAGACAGAACAACAGGAAAGGTTATGCGTCTCAAAATTTATGTTCGAAAACACATAATTTTTCAATAAATCATAACTTTTGACTTTTTGATAATTTAAGTTATACTTGATAATAACTATGCATCTTTACTTTTCCACACTATTTCATGTAATTTTTTGACAGAAAAAAAAATTTGGTTAGTGCAGAAAAATTTGAACATAATTTTAGGCCTTTTACCAGCACAGACCACAAACCAAAAGTAGTTTCTCGCTTGTCTATAATTGTGTTTGGAACTGTAATGATGCCTAGTCTAACTTTAGAGTTTATGTTCAGCTAGGTACGACATGAATTATTTAAATTTTGAATATATGAAGTAAATTTGAAAGTTGGCGCGGTTTGCTTGTATCTACCATTGATTGACTTATACAGTCCTTCCATAAATCAAAAAAGCAGGTAAAATTGAGAACATTTGAAACCAGTGTTGCTTTTTTTTTGTTTTTTTATTTAAAAAACATAAAAAAACGTTTTTATTGTTTAAAACTGTTTTTTATGTTTTTTATGTGTTTTATGTTTTTTTTTTTAAGTTTTTTTTAATCATGAAAATCCCAGTTCAGAATTAAATACAACACACACGACCTAGATTAACGTAAGGAACAGTGCTTACGTAAAGTAAGAACCCAGTGCTCTTTTAATCTTATTACATTAATTGTAATAATTATCAAAACATTTTTGACATTCTGCACGTTGGCCCTTGAACTTCGCAACTTTAATTTGTCTAAATTTAGTCGTCCAAATGTTGTCCTTCCGACGGCCTGACATTTTTCAGTCAAATTATTTTATAAAATATTTTACTTTAAAGTAAGCATATATTTTTGGATACATTCGCCCATTCATACATCTCATACACCAAACAAGACCCTGGTGCTGCCGCTATCATTGCTGAAGAGAGGAAGATTAAAAAATACAACTTTCTGCCAGAGAATAAATTCACTTTCGTTCCTATCGCTGTCGAGTCAAACGGAGTATGGGGACCCAAAGGTCTGAACTTGATTAAGAAAATTGGCAATTACATTCAAATCGCTTCCGGAGAACCTCGTTCTACATCGTTTCTGATTCAGCGAATAAGTCTAGCTATTCAACGAGGAAACGCCACTTCCATTTTGGGCACTCTTCCAAAAGGAAAGCATTTGGAAGAAATTTTCTATCTTTAACTTGCTTTTCAATAGATCCACTTCTGTTCTTTTAATATTAATTTTTTTTTATATTTGCATTACGAAAATAAAATCAAGTTTGTATTTAAAAAAAAAAAGGCATAAAATTGAATTATTGTAACATCAGCGATAAAAGAAACTGTTAGACGGGTAGTCGTCATGACATCGATTAATGCGTAGTGCAATAGTAATAAAAAAAAATCCAAATAGGGATTTTGTCGTGTGTTGCAGCTAAGGTTCAGTTTGTTTAAAACTCTANGCGATAAAAGAAACTGTTAGACGGGTAGTCGTCATGACATCGATTAATGCGTAGTGCAATAGTAATAAAAAAAAAATCCAAATAGGGATTTTATCGTCCATCTGTCGTGTGTTGCAGCTAAGGTTCAGTTTGTTTAAAACACTATTTAAAAAAAAAAACAAGTTGTTTTAAACATGTTTTAAACACTGTTTTAAACAAATGTTTTTTTTCTTCGCCACACTGTTTGAAACTACTGAAACTAATTTTGGCGCTATGTGACTAACGCAAGTTTGTTAAAACCAGTGTACGAATTTCGAATTTCCAAAATTGTTTCCAAAATATTTCCAAATTTCAAATTGTTTCGCTTTCCAAAATTCCAAAATAAAAATTCAAATTTTAGTTTTCTTGTATTTTATGTGGGGGCAATTAGCTGTAACATAAGAAATAAAAATTATAATAAAAACTTCAAATTAATAAACGGAGTCAACTTAGCGCTTACAATTCGGCGTTGATTTTTGTTTGTTGATGACGATCATAATTGGCTATTCTGTATACCACTTTCCTCAACCAAAACAAAGAACATTGTTCCAAATGAAGGTAAAACTACCTAAGTTGGTTATATTGATGATACAAGGAATGTTAGCTTAACAAAAAAAAAAAGATAATGAAAAATCAAAAATTTATAAAAATATAAAATTTAATTTATTCTTAAATTTTGGACGTGGAGTTTCTATTTTGTAATTTTAAGTTTCTTTCATTTTTTTTTTTTAATTTACCTTAGATTAAAAANATATAAAATATAATTTATTTTTAAATTTTGGACGTGGAGTTTCTATTTTGTAATTTTAAGTTTCTTTCATTTTTTTTTTTAATTTCAACTTATCACATTATAGCTGCATGCGTGAAATGAAAAATGTGGTAAGTAGTATTTTGGAAACATTTATTTCGGAATTTTGGAATTTCGGAATTTCGGACAATTCTGGAATAAATTTCATTTTTTTTTTCGGAATTTCGGACAATTCTGGAATAAATTTCAATTTTTTTTTTCGATAATTGAGAACACTAGTTAAAACCCTAGTTTTTATTTAAATGCAGTTGAGAAAAATTAATTTTTAGTTCAATTGGTAAGATACTTTTGAAATTTAAAAAAATTCGGGTTTTTTTTTACTCTCCAGAAACTATACAAGCACTTACTTTCATTTTATTTTTTTTTTCACTATTTTTTAGATAAGTATGTTATGATAAAATTTAATTTTATAAATTGAAGATGGAGAGTAAAGAGTAATAAGTTTAAGAGGGAGAGTTGAAGTAGAGAAAGTGGATAGCAAATATTTGAAGACACACTGTCAAAAAAAAGTATGACTCAGAACGTAGNTGCAGTTGAGAAAAATTAATTTTTAGTTCAATTGGTAAGATACTTTTGAAATTTAAAAAAATTCGGGTTTTTTTTACTCTCCAGAAACTATACAAGCACTTACTTTCATTTTATTTTTTTTTCACTATTTTTTAGATAAGTATGTTATGATAAAATTTAATTTTATAAATTGAAGATGGAGAGTAAAGAGTAATAAGTTTAAGAGGTAGAGTTGAAGTAGAGAAAGTGGATAGCAAATATTTGAAGACACACTGTCAAAAAAAAGTATGACTCAGAACGAACGAATTGAGAAAGGATTTGAGGATTTTGTTGGTGAAAGTTTGTTAGTAATGATTGTAAATGAATGAAAATGGTTNGGAATTGAGAAAGGATTTGAGGATTTTGTTGGTGAAAGTTTGTTAGTAATGATTGTAAATGAATGAAAATGGTTGAATTTTGTAGAGGGAAAAGAGACTTTAGTTAATCTCCGTCATTAATTTGGATTGAACTTTGGCATGGAATGGAGGGGAAGAGAAGATAAGAGAGAGAGACTTTCTCCATTTCAAAACTTGTACTTACTTTCTCCTACTCCTTTTTACTTCATTTTATGAACTAACTAACAACGATTAGGAGGCGACCAGAGAAAACTAATTCATGCTCCAATGGAATTAAATGACATGAAGAACTTTCTTATAACATCCAAATTGTCAAATATCATGAAATCTCTCTCACTTGTCACTTTTTTTTCTTTCTCTTCTATACCCTAAAGTATCCCTTAGGAGTAATGTGTTGAAATTCTCAAGTTTTGGATTATTTCATTTAAGGTTTCTGTTTTTAAGTATAAAATGAAAGTTACTAATGATCCATTCCTTGTTCATATGAGATACCCTGTGAATAAATTTAAACAAAATGGATCTACGAAAATTTTGGAATATTTTATTGATTTTGTGATTAAGGGACTTTCTGTCTCATTTTCTATGGTAGATAGATATAAGAACCTAAAAGAGGAGAAAAAAATCAAAGAGAAAGCTATGAGCCAATCACGACGATGGTGATGACGTTATTTTTTGTTAGGTCGATATAATACATTATATTTTTACATATATANGAGCCAATCACGACGATGGTGATGACGTTATTTTTTGTTAGGTCGATATAATACATTATATTTTTACATATATAATATATACATATACATATATATTTTTTTTTGTTTTTATAATGACGAGCTTGAGTTAGCAACGTCTGTTTACTAATCAAAGTAAAATAATTAAAAATTTCAAAATTTTATTAGATTTACATAAAATGTGATTTGATTTTTATATTTTTGTTCTAGACTTTGTTACAAGTAAAGTTTTTTTTTTTTAGAGTTTCGTTTCTAAATCAGGATTATGGAAATGATGAAGAGAGAGATTAGTGTTGTCTGTTTGCGTTTTGCCTTGTCGTGTATTTTTTTTTGGTGTCTCTAGGGATACGTAGCTTTCTCATGTATGCATAATACATTCGCTTTGTTTTACATTATTCTATTGTTTTATACTTCCGGAAGGATACCATTACGCACTAAACCCTAGTTGAAATGATACAAAAAGGATATAGTAAACATTTGAGACTCAAGTCTCTTCTAGGATTTGCTATAAGATGAAAGAAAATCTTCAACGGAATTAATTAGAGGCATATATTACACTTAAAATTTATGTAATTGTTAATCAGTTTCAATGTTTTGAACAAAAATGTTTATTTTATACGATAAATGTAATGAAATAATGTTTTTGTGATTTTAGGGTACTAAGGAGTTTTGTTAGACTTTTAAAATTTGGTATTCTAATTGTAGGAATGCATTGGTATATAGGAACTAAATTCAATTTTATTCTGGGTTTGTGCTCTAATATCGGGAAGTGTTTATTATGTTTTGAATTATTCGTTCCGGTAATTCGATATTGGCATAGCGGTAATAATTTCAAAGAAGTATGATTAGGTTTGATGACAGTTATGTACCAATACATTCATATCATTAGAATAACAAATTTTGTAGATTTGAAATTCTGATTCCGGTAATTCGATATTGGCATAGCGGTAATAATTTCAAAGAAGTATGATTAGGTTTGATGGCAACTATTTACCGATGTATTTATAACGTTAGAACAGCAAATTTTGGTTTGTAATTCTGATCCCGGTAATTCGATATTAGCATTGCCAAGGTTACTTGACAACAGAGACAGCGGCTCTTGATAATGTTATGCCACATCTCAAAAAAATTTCAAAAAAAAAAAAATTTCTATTCAAGTTTTTTTTTTTTTTTGAATCAACACAAAAATAGGTTGATTATAGATTTCTTGTGTTACATTTCATAGTTGCTAAACAACTGATCTCTTAGCTGAATGCCGGCCGCACCCATGTGCACTTTTTGAAAATTTCGTTTTGTTTTCGAGTTATCAACTTGTTTCAGCTTGTTTATTAAAGTCGAAAATCCTTGGGCACAGCGATAATAATTTGAAAGAAGTACGAATGCATTCATATCATTAAAATAGGAATTTTTGGAGGTTTGTAATTGTGCTCCCGGTAATTCGATATTGGCATAGCTGTAATAATTTCAAAGAAATGTTTGGTTGATGGGAACTATGTACCAATGGATTTATAACATTAGAATAGCAAATTTTGGAAATTTGTAATTCCACTCCCGGTAATTCGATATTGTCATAGCGGTAATTATAATCAAATGAATATATTTGTGTTTTAGCTACTAGCTTTGTTTGTTTGTTTGTTTGATAATTTATTCAAGTGTCAGAGAGCATCATTTTTATAAAAATGTTAATTTGTTAAGACACCCCCGCATAGGCAGGACTAATTAAGTAAAATAATAATAAGTAATCTTAATTTTTAATAGCTATGTATCAATGTATTCATAACATTAAAATCAATAAATTTTTATAGGTTTTGAATTTCGCTCTCTGTAGTTCGATATTCATGTAGCGGGCGTCATGTTTATAATTACCATATGGTGCTTCAGTAAATCACCTATAATTTAATTAATTTCATAAAAATTTGATTATCACGAAATGGCGAAATTCCTATACTCAAAATCCATTGCTAAACCCAGAGATTTTCGACACTGCTCACAACATTCAAATTTGATAGGGCAGAATCATGGTTTCAATTTGGACTTGTACTCATAGCACAGCATAAATAATTATAACTGTATAAAAACGAAAAAAAAAACATTTTTTTTTTATACCGTGGTGAAAGTAGCCTGAGAAAAAGAGAAAATAAAGTGAAATGAGAATAATTTGTGTGTAATTGTGTTTGAGGTAGAAAACCAATAATTGGAATTTACTGTTAGTATATTTTCAAGAATAGTTTTTTATTTTTGGTAGCAGATGTTGTGGAATGGACCATTGGTAAAGTTTTTTTTTGTTTCCTCTGTGGTTTTCTCTTTATTGGATTTCCCATTAGAGAAGAAAGTCCAGCAGTTGTAATAAGTCCTCCACTTCCTTTTTATTTTTTACTTTTTTTTTTTCGTCTGTTGTGTGCCGTCGTCGTCACTTATTCCCTTGTTCTCGTAAACGAGTTCATTGGGGGCTAAATTACTCCACAGGAACGACAATGGACAGACTGATAAGAGAAACTACAAAAAAAAACTTTTACTTTATTTTATTTTATTTTTTCTCTTCTTTTTCTAACCATTTACAACATTTTTACCATTTCTCAACACCATTTCTCTACATTTTCAGCTACTAAAAGACTCGCTCAAAGTTTATATATAAGTTAGATGCCTTTCAAAATTTCAGTCTCTTTTTTTTTTCACAGCAGAAAAAGGAATATTACAGTTTTCACCATTTTTTCTGCAGTGATGTTTCGGTTCTGAAATTGAAGAGATTTATATTTGTATTTTGTTCATTTATTTGAATCCTTGAGAGTAATAATTATATAATAACAGAGCTTGAATTTGAAAAAAAAATCTCATCAAAAGGAAATCAAAGAGAATAAAGAAAAGTTTTCTCTTGTAAAGGTTGATTGAGATGGCAGTGAAAGTTAAGAGTAATCGGAAATTCCCACTTTCTCTCTCATTCTCTTCTTTTTTTCTGTTTTTTTTTTTTTTTTTTTTTTTTTTTTTTTTTTTTTTAAAAAANGAAATAGTCTCCTTAACTGGGCCAATGATTTTTTTTCTTTTTCTTTCTCCTATGGTCTTATGGTCAGAGTAATTGTGTGTGTGAATTCTCTTCTTTCATCTCTCATCTCTTATGTAAGTTGAAAGGAAAGGTAGAAGTGTTGATGAGTCCATCAGACTTTTTTCTCAATAAAATCCAATTTCTTGAATTCTTTTCTTTTCTTTTTGAAAATTGGAAGAAACGATGTAAAAAGTATCTGAAAAGGAAGCCAAAAATTTCTTCTAATTAGGACCAAGTCATTTCAATTTGACGTCAATTGGTATAGGGTTCAAGTGGGTCAATGACTCGTTCATTTTTATATTAAGAAAAGAAAGTGAGTTTTATATTTTTTTCACAAAAGATTTGAGAACTACTTTTTTATTATTACGTATTTAGAAGAAGAAAAAAATATTATTGTATTTTTGAAGACTCTTTTTGTTGTTATTATTATTACTAGTATTATTACTGTTAAAATAAAATGGCTCCATGCCCAAAAAACAAACAAAAGTCTGATGGTTTCTTATAAAGAAAGTAAAATTTGAATAGTTGAGTCCATAAATTCTTTAGATTTTTTTTTTTTTTTTTTTTTTTTGAGCATGTGTGGCTCTCTACACGATTTGAATCTCAACTGAAGGAAATCCTTCAGTTGTGTTTATAGTGCAAAATAGTGAAGAACCAATATCACGTAGAGTCTTGGTAACTTTCTAAGAAGAAAGCAAAGAAAGTGGATGTTGAGAATCCAACGAAGAGAAAAACCATAAAATGAGTCCTCTTTCTCCTGTTTTGAATCTACAATGAGACCCTGTCACTTCTCATTCTACAAAAAAAAAAAAAAAAAAACTTTAAGAAAGAGAAAACTGGAACTAAAACAGGAAGGAATATCGCGTATTATTAAGAAAATTTATATAATCATTTTTATTACTGAATTTTTATTGACTTGAAAAAGTTTTTGAGTAAGTTATTATCGCTTATGACATTACTTAAGTTTTTTTTATTTTTTAGCAATTGTGAAAGTTTTGGGTTTTTTTTATGTCATTTTTTTATACTTATGGTCTATGATGGTTAAACTGACCTGAGAGTTGACATATGTCAACAGCCTTATGATATAAATTTTTTAAAGTTTAGTTTTTTATGTGAATTTTGAAATTATGGACGCTTTCATCGAAGGATTTTGCTCGTACCGAAAAAAAAAAAAAGTTGAAAAATTTTGTAAAAAAGTTATGCTTTTTTTTTTTTTTAATTTTATTATTATTTTTTTTTGTGTGTGTTTATGACTGGAACGATTTGTATGCCGCAACAAGTGTTCCTAACACTAAAAGAGAAAACTAAATTCTTCTTTGTAAAAACTTGAAGAAGAAATCCTTGGGCTAAGTCTCTACCATTTCATGAAGGAAATTTTCGAAGAGACTGGCGATTAGAGAAGAATCGCAAAAGTCAAGGAGCTCAGAGAAGCAGAAGAAAATTTTGTCAGAAAAAGTTTTCTTATTCTTATTCTTATTTGAAAGTTGGAGAAAGTGAGTGAATGAGAAAGTGGAGCTCAAGAGACGGATTTTAACATAGGATTTGATTTATTCTAACTAAAATTATTATTATTATTATTATTATTATTATTTTTATTTTTATTTTTATTATTATTATTAACTTCAAGAGTTCTTTTTCTACTCAAGAGAAACAACTTTCTTAGACAATTTTCTTTCGTAGTTTTAATAATTTAAACAAGAGGATTTATAACTATTATTTAAAGAAACTTAAGATCTTAATTTCTACTCTTTCTTTACCACTGGAGAAAGGAATAGAAATTAAGTTTAATTTTTGTCAAATGACACATGCAAATTAAAGTAACAAGACTGAAATTCCGGAAGGAAATTTATTTTTACTAGGGGTGAAAGTCAAAAAGTGACAATGGACTCATTTTCCTGGGTGTTTTGAGTTGTTTCATTTCTAAATAAAAACTGTCTTGAATTTTTGTCACATTTTCAGGACAAAAGTTAACTCAATGTTATAAGGAAAGTTGGTTTATACAGGGTATCTTAATTCTTTTGATAATGACGTATTTTTTACTTTTTTTTTTTTTTTTTTACCTTTGTTTTACTTTTTTTCTTTCTTTTTTTTACTTTTTTTTTTACTTTTTTTTTTACTTTTTTTTTACGTTTTTTTTTACTTTTTTTTTTTACTTTTTTTTTTTACTTTTTTTTTACTTTTTTTTTTACTTTTTTTTTACTTTTTTTTTTACTTTTTTTTTTACTTTTTTTTTTACTTTTTTTTTTACTTTTTTTTTTACTTTTTTTTTTACTTTTTTTTTTACTTTTTTTTTTACTTTTTTTTTTACTTTTTTTTTTACTTTTTTTTTTACTTTTTTTTTTACTTTTTTTTTTACTTTTTTTTTTACTTTTTTTTTTACTTTTTTTTTTACTTTTTTTTTTACTTTTTTTTTTACTTTTTTTTTTACTTTTTTTTTTACTTTTTTTTTTTCTTTTTTTTACTTTTTTTTTTACTTTTTTTTTACTTTTTTTTACTTATTTCAATTTTTTTTTACTTTTTCTCGTTTTTTTTTTACTTTTTCTTTTTTTACTTTTTTCCTTTTTTTCTTTTTTTTTTTACTTTTTTTTTTACTTTTTTTTACTTTTTTTTACTTATTTCAATTTTTTTTTACTTTTTCTCGTTTTTTTTTTACTTTTTCTTTTTTTACTTTTTTCCTTTTTTTTTTTTTTTTTTTACTTTTTTTTTTACTTTTTTTTTACTTTTTTTTTTACTTTTTTTTTTACTTTTTTTTTTACTTTTTTTTTTACTTTTTTTTACTTTTTTTTTTACTTTTTTTTTACTTTTTTTTACTTATTTCAATTTTTTTTTACTTTTTCTCGTTTTTTTTTTACTTTTTCTTTTTTTACTTTTTTCCTTTTTTTCTTTTTTTTTTTACTTTTTTTTTTACTTTTTTTTTTACTTTATTATTTTATTATTATTATGCCTAGCATGATCTTTTTGTGGTATGACCTAATTTAGTACGAAAAATTTAAAATTCAGTGTAGATAAAATCAAATTTATATAAATTTGTCACGCAAGACTACGCCATTTAAAATTTTTAACCCTCAGACACCCGAGCCGTCTGAGAGTTAAAACCACCAGACTTTCTAATGTACCTAAAATCTTAAGTCTTTGAAATAGGAAATTATTGTTAGTTTCAGAATTGAAAAATTAAACATGATTTTTGTGTATATAACTTAAGAAATTGGTTTTGAAGGGCCAATGTAATTTTATTTTTGACTGTCTGTCTCCTTGAAATTAAAAATTGAGGCTAAGGTTTTGTGACGTTTGTGTAAGGATAGGAATATTTTATAAGGGATTTTGACATGGAGTCTCGCCCTCCTGCCTCTTTAAGTCCTTTTTAGTACAAAAGAAACACCGAAAACTTTCACTCTCAAGAGAAAGTGAAGTGCTCTTGGAATTATTTTAGAGAAAAGGAGTAGTGGTTGGATTCCCAGGGAAATTTCAAACTCTCGTCCCACTTCCCCATATTTTATTTATGTAGGGAATGAATAGGAGAGGCGGATAATTCGGTTTACGAATATTAAAACGAACTGTGGCATACCAAAAATTTTCCTAAGGAAATTTATCTGCGACAAGTTAGAACTTCTGAGCTATCGGACTCTTTACCGTTAGAATTTTCTTGTAATTTAGATAAATATATAAATTAACTTAACTCTATCTAAATTTGTTATGTTTTCTTTAAATTAAAAAAGAAACAAAAAAAAATTTTTTTTTTTATTAAATTAAATAATTATCATCCGAAAAGCTATTCGAATAATTTGGCGCTCTTTTTTTTTAAATCTTGGACAATACATAGGAGTTATGACAAAATTTGGGGAAAATGAATACAAAAAAATATTAATCACCCTGTAAATTATAATTTATTGAAACAAGAAGTAAAAATTACAAGTAAAAAATGGAGGACTTAAAACTAAACTAAACGAATAAGAAATATTTATTTTGACAGAAAATACGATAAAATTTCCTACATTTCCTCCGTAGAGATTAGAAACCAAGAAAGGAGCAATAGTAAAAAGTTTTTGGTTCGGAGGAGAATTCTATGAATTATAAATTCGATCCGGGTTTTTTCACCTGAAAACGGAAATCAGATTTTTTTTTTCTTCTTCTTGAATTGGAAGAAGGAGACAAAGATTTTCATATTATTCAATTCAAACTTCTTTTTTTCAAGGAAAAGACATCAAACTGATCTTGAGAGATGTCAGATTTAAGTAAATAAATCAAAAGTTTAGAAATCCGGATTTAAAGGGAAAAGAGAGAAAGCATGGTTTCTTTTTCCATGAATGAAATTTCAAACTCAGGATTTGAGATTTCTATTCTTCCTGAACTTAAAGTGTTAAGAGCCATCAGTCTACCTATTCTTCTTTTAAATTGAACCCCATCTTCTCCTCTTCTGCAACTGATTTCAAAGATTTTCTTTTATTTTTTATTTATTTTTTCCCTTACGTTCTCCAATTTCTCAACTCTTGTTGTTGCTTTTGCATAAATCTTTTTTTTTTTTTTCTTTTTTTTTTCAAATTTACTACCAAATTGTTCACATCAACATGAGAAATCGTTTCCAACGAATGATCATGGATTGAGTAAAGTGTTGCAAAAGTTGAGATAACTAACTTACCATAACTCAACAGCTAAGGCAAGCGAGAAACACATTTGGTTACAAGTATTATCAGATTTGTTTTTAGAAACATAGGTGTCACTTCGACCTTCCGCTACTGCTAAGCATGCTCTACGCAACCGCTACCGATACCGCTACTGATACTTTGAGAAATAATTTTCCATTACCGATATCAAGGCCTCTGCTAGCGCTAACCCTACCGCTACCACTATTTTGAGAATGAATTTGCCCGCTACTTTGACAAATAATTTTCCACTACCGCTACGGCTACTTTGACAAAAAAGAAATTCCCGCTATCCCTCTTGTTACCATTTGTCCTAGCTACCGCTAATTTGAGAAAAATTTTTACCCGCTACTGCCACCAAACCATGTATTATAGCCAATTTGTAAAAAAAAAAAAATACATCTAACGAAACCGCTCCCAAAGCTAATAGAAACCGTATCAACTCATTGTCGCTGCACTTAGAAAAAAATTTTTTTACTGCTACCGCAATGATTTAAGAATTTATGAATTACAGAAGCTTAAACTGTTTGATGTGTTGTGTATTTTTGGAATTCATATACATTTAAAAAATGCCCATTTTCTTATAAAATTCAATTCAAACAAAAATAGGCGTAATAAATTATGATAAAAAACAAATGGAAAATTTACAATTTATAATGAAAATATGAGTGAAGATTTGGCTAAAAAACTTGCCCGCTCCCACTACTAAAACCAAGGCCTCTACTACCGCTACTTCTACCGCTACCGCTACCGCATAATTGAAAAAAATTTTCCCGCTACCGATATCGTTACCGCTTCAGCTATTTTGATAAAAAAATTTTCCGCTACCGCTACTTTCCCGCTATGAAAAGTAGCAGTGCTACCTTAACACTTAGAATATCAGTCAAGTTTGAAACCTGTAAACGTTGCAGTGCTCTTTGCTCTTTCCAAAACTTGGATTTTAAATACAGATAAATACAAATTCAATGAACAACTATTTACAACTTATTTCCAAAATAATTGTTCATCGATTTTGCTAACATTTCAAAATTTCAAAATCTAAAATTTAAAATTTAAAAATTTAACCCAAAATTGAAAATTCCAATAAACTCTTTACAATTCAATTCAATTATAAAATTGTCTAGCACTATAGTAAGTTACAAAATTTTCTTAATTTTGAATAAATTTACCATAATATGCTTCAAATCACTACTACTTTCAAATAGAAAAATTATAATTTTTTTTTTTTTTTTTTTTTTTTAAATTNTTCCAAAACTTGGATTTTAAATACAGATAAATACAAATTCAATGAACAACTATTTACAACTTATTTCCAAAATAGTTGTTCATCGATTTTGCTAAAATTTCAAAATTTCAAAATCTAAAATTTAACCCAAAATTGAAAATTCCAATAAACTCTTTTCAATTCAATTCAATTATAAAATTGTCTAGCACTATAGTAGTTACAAAATTTTCTTAATTTTGAATAAATTTACCATAATATGCTTCAAATCACTACTACTTTCAAATAGAAAGATTATATATTTTTTTTTTTTTTTAAATTGTATCAATAAGAAAATATATTTGTATATATTTGAATACAGAATGGGATAGTCTGATAAGGTGTTTGGTGATAGAATAATGTGAATGGTAATATTAAAAGGGAATAAAGTGTATATAAAATAATATAGAATCTATATATATTTTGAGACACAATGGGAAGCAATTTGTCTCTTGTATAAGGTACGTGAGGCATCTGGGAATCCCTGCCTTTCACTACCCGCTGTCACCCGCCTTTCACTCACTTTACAACAACGGAAGATGGAAAACCCTATCATCCAAAANACAACGGAAGATGGAAAACCCTATCATCCAAAAAAAATTTACTCACGCATTCTCTCATCAGTAGAAGTAGAAAGAACTGAATTTCATTCATTTCATCACAAAATCTTTTTTTTTTGTGTGTATTTATATCCACTTTCACTCAAAATACGCACTTTCTTTTCAATTTTTTTTAAATTTTCAACCTTGCAAAAGAACCTTTTAATTCAAACAGCTCAAATCTAAACTTTTACAGATATATATATAATATATATCTAAACTTTTACAGATATATATATATATATAACGGGTGCAGCGGAAAAAAAGGGACTGATGTAAATTTCATATTTTGATCAAGTTCCTGNAAAAATTTACTCACGCATTCTCTCATCAGTAGAAGTAGAAAGAACTGAATTTCATTCATTTCATCACAAAATCTGTTTTTTTTTTGTGTGTGTATTTATATCCACTTTCACTCAAAATACGCACTTTCTTTTCAATTTTTTAAAATTTTCAACCTTGCAGAAGAACCTTTTAATTCAAACAGCTCAAATCTAAACTTTTACAGATATATATATAATATATATCTAAACTTTTACAGATATATATATAATATATATCTAAACTTTTACAGATATATATATATATAACGGGTGCAGCGGAAAAAAAGGGACTGATGTAAATTTCATATTTTGATCAAGTTCCTGNACACCCGGGTTGGATTCAATCAGTCGTCCGAAACGAATTCTAAGAACTTCTTGTTGTGATGCTGTCATTTCCTCTGGTATTACTAGGGAAATTAGGAAACCCGTTTTCCACAATACAAAATCCCGCTTAATCCAAAAAAAATACTACTAATATGAAATTCGCACGATTAGTAATAGTAAATTCTCAATTTACGTCAGTCCCTTTTTTTCCCCTGCACCCGTTATATATGTATTTATGCAGAATTATCAAATTTAAGTTAATGTAGAGTATATAAAAAAACGTTATTTTTAGTTTGGAAATTTAGAAATTTGTGTACTTTTTTTTTTTACTTTTTTTTTGCCAAAAAAATTTATTTTTTTTTGGGTTTTTGGGTTTTTGCTTTATAATTTAAGTTGAAATTTGTATTCTTGGAAAATGAATTTTGTGTCATTGGAAGGGAAAACGGAGTTGAAAATGAAAGGGTGAAAGTTGTGGGGAGAAAGTAGAAGAAGATGAAGTAGGAATTTAATATCTCATTTGATTATCTGGATTTTTTTTTCTACCATGTTGCTTGAATGAGGATTTGATTGGTTCTTTTTTCTCATTTCCATACAGTTTCCCCAAAGCTTTTTGTCTTTTTTTTTCTTCTAAAATGTCCTTCCTGACATAGAATTTAGGCTTAAATCTTCCATCTGAGGAAATTGAGCGTATGAAGATGAATTGGAGAGTCAGAATTGGCTGTAGGATTTTGGAAGATATTAAACCAAGATCCTAATAAATCAAAGGCGACTCTGTATTTATAAGACGAATTTAACCAAAAAACTGAAAGAGCTTTTACCAACTAGAAAATTCTACTTTTTCCTTTGTGATTTAGCTACAGAGAAAGTTTTTTTTTTTTTTTTTTCCTCAGTGAGATCAAAGAGAATAAAAAGTGGAAATCCAACATCTGAAAAATTAGAAAAGATTTTCAAGAATTTAATGAGTATAATGAGCTGTTTTGGTTTTTTTGATTCTACTAGCGAATTTCCCGTCATCATCGTGGAAGAGACGATACAAATACAAAACCGATTTTTGCAAATGACAACTCATTATTTCCGGATTCATCGAAAGGTAACAATGGAACTAAACAATATTTATCACATTGTTACTGAAAATTTTTAATTTGTAAAAAGTAATAGGTTAATTTTATTTTTATTTTTATTTTTTTTTTATTTTTTTTTTTAAATAATTTTATGTTATGTTTTAATAATTTTCAGGTGAAGGTGGTAAAATTTGTGAAGGTTGGTGGTGTGGACTTGGGAAAGAATGTGTTGTAAGTCCACTTGGTATGCCACAGTGTGACTGTATCGTTCAATGTCCTCTTACACATTTGACCAATGAGGAGAGTCGTGTGGTTTGTGGTTCAGATGGAAATTTATATCGTAATCGATGTGAACTTCATCGAAACGCTTGTCTTAGGAATCAACCACTTACAGTAGATCGTTCTGGAACACTCTGTCAGGACAAAGATCATGAAAAACGAGACGAAAATGAATCTGATGAAAATGACGATACAACAGGAGAAGAAGATGTTGAGAATTCAGATGCAAAAAAAACACCACACTTTTATGCAACTTATACAAAAGAAATATTTTCACCTCCAGTAGGTGTTGCAGGTATGTTAATTTTCAATGTCATTGTTAATTATTTTACAAGTATACTCTCAATGAATAATTGGGTACAGATTTTTAGGAGAAATTTTCAATTTTTGTAAAGAAATTTTCCTTTTCATCTTTTTTTTTTTGTTCTATTGTTTATCGATTGGGGAGAAAAAATAGGCTATACTTTTTGTATACCTTGCCAATCCAATTTCAAAAGTTAACCTAAACAAATTATTTCTGAAAAGTTTTTTTTTTTTTTTTTTGAAACAAGTTAACTGGGTGGGAAGAGTTGGTGAGAAAATTCTGAAACAATTCTCATCAATTTCAGTTTTGCTCGACAGTTGGGTGGTTTGGTTGGTAGGATTTCTAAACTTTCTCTCTTTTCTCTCCTTTTTCTTTGGTAAAAAAAAAANTTTTTTTTTTTTTTTTTTTTTTTTTCTGTTTTGTACTATTGTTTATCGATTGGGGAGAAAAAATAGGCTATACTTTTTGTATACCTTGCCAATCCAATTTCAAAAGTTAACCTAAACAAATTATTTCTGAAAAAGTTCTTTTTTTTTTTGAAACAAGTTAACTGGGTGGGAAGAGTTGGTGAGAAAATTCTGAAACAATTCTCATCAATTTCAGTTTTGCTCGACAGTTGGGTGGTTTGGTTGGTAGGATTTCTAAACTTTCTCTCTTTTCTCTCCTTTTTCTTTGGTGAAAAAAAAAATTTTTTTTTTTTTGTTCATAGTTTGAACCTGTCTGTCAAAAGTCTAAAAACTAAAACATAGGAGAAAGGACGGAAATATTATTGAGTCTGAAAATAAAACAAACTTTTACTTTCTCTGTCTCTCAAAGTCTGAAGAGAAAGTCAATTCACAACTGTTCATCTCAAATAACTTTAACTTTTCCTCGTCTTTTGGTTCCGGAAATCAAATAATGAAAATCTAGGTCAAAATTTATAACAAATTTTAACTTTACTCAAAGTCTTTACTTTTCACTCATGGAATTGCTTTCTCTTTATAAGAATATTATATTTTATAAATAATATTTCTTCTTAATAGTTTAGCTATTTTCATGACAATTTAATTTTTAACTTGATGCAGAGGGTTCAAGTTGAGATTCTTAGTTTAAGGTGCGGTTTAGAAGACAGAAAAGAATTTTAGCACTTTCAAAATTTTAATTCAAATTTTTTTTAATTACAAAAATTGGTATTTTAGACTGAAATTTGAGGTAATTTTGATCAATTCGATAAATAGATTTATAAAAAAAACACAATTGCAAAAAATTGTAGCATTTTTGACTTAAGTAAATAGTCAAATTTTTTTTTTAATCAAGCAAATCGGATTTTAAATTTTTTCGAACTCTGGTAGTGCATATACAGTGTGCCACAAGTTCTTAAGACCGCTGGAAGCTACTTTTGTTCAGTGTTCGACAAATACGCACTTTCGGAATCATTACGCGCGTATAATGCTTCAAAATGTGGGAAAATGCGTTTTTGAAATTTTTGGCGTATANAGCTACTTTTGTTCAGTGTTCGACAAATACGCACTTTCGGAATCATTACGCGCGTATAATGCTTCAAAATGTGGGGAAATGCGTTTTTGAATATTTTGGCGTATATTTGCGTAATATTTGCGTCTTATCTGTAATATCTTTATAAATGTATGGGAAATTCAAAAATTCAAAATATTTATAATTAAATTTTTCTATAGCACGTGACAACATTCTGCCTATGATAGATAATCATACTAGACATTACAGATTTAATAATTTCTTTCCTAAACTGAATTTTTTTTTCAGCTGTTTAAGTAACATCGTCTCACAAAAATGTCAAAGATTTTTAATTTTCAAAAAATCATAACGTTTTTTGTAGTGGTCGTAGAGACTTGATTGTTTTTGACATCCATCAAAGGCTACTTTTCAATGATCTTTCTGAAACTATTAATAGTTTGCCCAGAAAAAATTAATGTTTCGAAGACAAAGTCTTAACAAATTCTTCAGACCATTGTTTTCCTCCCAGGAAAAAGCATGAGACAAAAGTAGCTTCCAGATGTCTTAAGAATCCGTGGATCATTGTATTTATTGTTNTTCCCAGGAAAAAGCATGAGACAAAAGTAGCTTCCAGATGTCTTAAGAATCCGTGGATCATTGTATTTATTGTTATATTTTTTTTAATTTAATTTTTGTTTTTATAAACACAACTGTATGAAAAATTGACCTATGAATTACTCATAGAAGGAGTTGAGTAAGTGTTGAGAGACTTATGATAAGATGATGTCTATAAGGGTGAAAGTACTTCTAACAAAATGGAAGAGAAAGCATTTTTTATTATTCATAGACATATGAAGAATTCCTGGTTGTAAAATTCGACTGGGCGGGAGACTTCATTCGGATGAAAAATTTCAACCCATTTATACAGACAGGCTCTAAAACTCTTAACTTATATATTTTTTTCTTACTTTCCCCTAACTGAGAAAAAAAAAATTTTTTTTTTTTTAGTTTTTTTTTATTTTACATAAGATAATTCATACGTAACTTTCTCCGAGGGACTTTCTCAAAAGACATAAACTAAACGAACTCTGTTTTTTTTACTATTTGTTCGAGTCAAAGGTAGTACGTGGAGAGCATAAGACTCAAAAATTATTTACACTACAACACTATTATTATTATGGGAACATATTATTCATTTTTTTTGAAGCTTTTACTATCGGATCCAATTTAGAGAAAACTCTGTTATAATGTTGTGAGTCATAAAACTAAAGCGGTGAAAGCAGAATCTTTTAATTAATCTGACTAATTAATCCACAGAGGAAGAGAAAGTTGTGTAGTTAAGTTAGTATAGGTTATTAGGAATCTAATGTAACAGACGCCGGTTACTGGAATATCAAATTTATCCAGATTTTTATAACCTTAAGGTCAAGTTATCATGTTGGTTGTAGTACTATTGATAAAATAAATTATCAATTTTTATAATTTTTGCCCATTTTTGGACAATTTTTAGCGTTGGGTATCGATGGAATTTGAAAAATTAGCTTTCTCCGTGAGACTTTTCCAAAATAATTTACTCTCAGTGTATTTATTATGTATTCCCTGTAGGCTTCAAAGTATATTTATTTTTTAATGAGAAAGACCCAATGACTACTAATTCGTCAAAATTTGACAATAAAATCTCAATATAATAGTACTTTAATTAAGCTTTAGTTGAAATAAAATGAAATTTAGTTTTACTCTTTTTTTTTTTTTTTTTACTTAGGTATTTTTCCAAGACGGGTGAAAATGGGAAAAGTTGAATGTTAATTATTTAGCGAGAAGAGATCAAAGAAAAAATGAACTTGTACATATAGCGTCAAGTCATTAAATTAAAAAGTAGTTATAAAAAGCTTCTTAATTAATCAGAATAATTAATTCCGTTCGTCGTTCTGAATTGGACGATTTACTCAGAAGAGTCACAAAAATAGCCTCGAGATTTTCTCTTGACAGGAAATGAAATGAATATAAAAATTACAATTCTCGACTTTCTCAGCCATTTTCGCTTTTTTGGACTGAGTTCAAAAAAAAGCTGTTTCCGAATGTATACATTGTGTGTGTGTTTTCGGATGTTGAAATTTTTTATAAATTCAGGAAATGTAAGGGTCCTCAAGGGTTTCCTTCCCACTTTGAAAAATTCTGTATGAAAGGTTTACTGATGTGTTGATTCAAATTTTTTATTAGGATCTCAATACTAATTAGAAATTAATTAATAAATTATGTATAATGAAGTCCGGTTATAGTGAATACACAGGGATTGGTAGTACAGTAAAGTTCGGTTATAGTGAGTCTGTAGGGACCAGCAAAATTGTTCAGTATAGCCGGAGTTCATTATATCCGTATAGTGAACGGACACTTCAATTTAATAATTGTTCATTATATCCAAATATTTCACTATAAATTCAGCTAAGCCGGTTTAGAGAAGCATTAGGTAATGGGAATTTGCTTGAGACCATTTGATGAGCGCAGAATCCAACTTTGGATAGTTACATCGGCGTTGGCGTTTTATATTCTAAGAATTTGATATTTGAATTTTAGCTAATTGCTTAAATGTAACCTAATTATATTTCAACACTTTTATTATTAACTTACACCACAAAATCTTTGGAAGTCTTCTTCAATTTTAGATTTTGATTTCAAAATAAGAGAAATTGTAGAGTTTCCAATCTTATATTTCTCACATAACGTTTGGCGAGGTGTGTTGGAAGACAAGTGCAGCAATGATATCGAATTTATCGTTTAAGGACAACGCAGTGCGCTTTTGGCCTGATTTTGACATTGTGAATTAGTAATTTACTTAATAAACTAAAACTCACTCATAGGTCAACATGCAAGTCCGGTGCATAGATGGGCAGGCATAAAAGTATAAGGAACAGTAGTAGCAAATGGTCTCATTACGGAATTCAGACATATTTCACTATAACCGGAAAAATGACTCTCGGGACCGGTAGGTTTGGTTCACTAAGGCCGGAAGTTCAGTATAGCCAATTTCATTACAGCCGGACTACTTAACACATAATCTCCCATTTGCTTAGCAGGGCCGGACAGTGTGGTTTACTATAGCCAGAGTCACTATATATAGTCCGTTCACTATACCAATATAACCGGAGTTTGTTATATTTGTATAGTGAACGGACGCTAAAATTCATTAATTTGTTCATTATATTCAAATATTTAACTATAAATTCAACTACATCGATGTAGAGAAGTATTGGGTGATGTGAATTTGTTTGGGCTTCTGAATACAGTAGTCATGTTGAATTTCCATTTCAAGTAGAATCAACGATTCCATCACATTATCGGAAACTACAAAAAGAGTTTTTTTTAGCAAGCGTAGATTATTTTGGTACCTTAAATTGAACTAACACTTTGTTGAGTTTGAAGCTTGTTTCAATTTCATGAATGATAGTTGTTACTTTGTGGTTCGCCTTTATGTATGATTTCTAGTATAAATATAGGTGTCTCTATGTGTTAAAGCATTGTGTAATTTGAAATTTAAAATGCGATATCTAAATTAAACATTTTATTTGTCACTCTAGATTCTATAAATATTGCTATGATAATATGAATATCATTCTATGAATATTGCCAAATTTTAATGAAAACATGTATTTACATCATAAATAGTCGAAATTGAGGAAACAAAAATTGTTTAATTGACGAAAATAACGATTTTATAGGTGTATGCGTTATCTGCGGCTAAAATTGTTTATCAACTTTTTCCCACCATAAAATCCATTATACGTCTTAAACTTCATAAAATTAGGAAGTTATATATATGTTACGTTGTTTGACCGATTTTAATGTAAAAAAAAATTCTTAAAAACTCAATTTTTGAACAAAAACAAAGTGCGGCTATAATATTTCACTAAACTGTATTTGAATTAGTTGATTTAATTTGGAATTATTAAATGATTATGCAAGACTGATTATTATTGAGGAAAGGGAACCTTACTTTCTTGTAATTAAATTTGGATATGGTTTTTGTTTAAGAGTCAATTTTTGTAAGTAAATTAGACATATGACTTTGTATTGAATTGCTCATGTGTCAATTTTCTTAAGTTTTTATTTTCATTCTATTTCCATTGGTTTTTTTTTTGAGAGGTTAGAGGAGTGAAAGTTGTATGAAATTGTTGAAAAGGAGATTATGAGACGGAAAAGAAGTGAAAGTGTCTCCTTAAATCAAAGACAAGCTCTAAATGCGACGTCTGTCGCTTTTCTCCATTTGAGAAATGGATTTTTGGATTTTGAGAATGAAAGTGATGAGAATGGAATAAGAGAAAGTCTCGTTTTCTTTTCACTAAAATAAGAATCAAATAAAAGTCAAAAATTCTCTCATTCTTTAAATAACTCTTCATTCTCACTCCAATTTTATAATAATAAATTCTTACAAATTTAAATTTATACAAATTTAAATTCATATAAATTTAAATTCATATAAATTCAAATTCATACAAATTCGAATTCTTCTGAAACGATAATTTATAATAATTCTTTATTGTTATAAAACAATAGGATTCTCCATTGTTGGTAATCTTTGGAGTAGAAAGTTGATAATATTTATTGAATAAACTTCATCAGTTATGTTAGTTTAATGATATTTTCTTAATAATTTTTTGAGTTAAATTTTCTTATCATTTTTAAAAATACTAGGATTTATCATGGCCTACCAGTATAAAAAGTTTTGAGTCGTTTTTTAGTTTAAGTTTAGTTTTCATATCCTTTTTTACATTCTTAATAAAGAAAGGATTTTTAGATTCAAATCTAACGAGTGAAAGTGAGGAGAGAAAGTTTTTAGTTGTTTGGAATGAAAAGTGAAATTTTAAATTTAATTCCAACTCTTGTTGAGTTTATTAAGAAGAGAAAAGAAAATGAAGGAAATTACCACTACTGTAGAAAGAGTAATTTAATTTGTTAATTAATACATTTGAAACTTGTCTTAATTTACTCATGTCTCATAAGACTTTCTCCTAAATAGAATATGTTTTTTTTTTCTCTTCAAAAATCTTATTTTTGAAGAAAAAAAAATTTTTATTTTTGAAGAAAAAAAAATTTATTTTTGAAGAAACAAAAATTTTTATTTTTGAAGAAAAAAAATTTTTTATTTTTGAAGAAAAAAAAATTTTTTTTTTGAAGAAAAAAAAACTACATTTTTTTAAATTATAAGTTTTTTATGTAGTTTTCCCACAACTCCATTTTTGTTCTTATATAAGCTATTAATAGCATAAGTTATTATAAACATTAAAAAAAAAAATTTTTTTTTTAATTTAAAATTTTAGGTAATTTTCCTGAATCTGAGCTAAAGTCTCAAAATTCAAATGAAAGTGAGGGAAAATTATCATGGGTAAGTAGTGAAAAGAAAGAAGAAAAAGTTAAATGGAAAGAGGATAAAAACGATTGGGTCCTATCAAAACCAATGATCAGAACTTTTGATAAACTTGGTGAGAATTCTATGGATGAAGATGATGAAGATTCGAATGAAGAAGAAGAAGATGAATTGGAAGATCTTGAACTGTCCGGGAGTGAATCTACGACTACCCAAGAGACACCAGGAACTCTGACAGCCAATGGGAATAGAGAAATCAAAAAAGATTCATCTGTCACCTGCTCACCACAGGAATACGAAATATTAAAAGTACGTGAGGAGAAAATTTATTTTAAGATAAATTTTCCAGTCGGTAGAAAATGATTTACGCCAAAAAGAGAAGAAAAAAAAGTATAAACTTTTCGTCTCATGAAATCGAGAGGAAACAATGAAAATAAAAAAAAATTTTTTTTTCATTCTAACACCCTGTGAAAATGAAAATGACACTGGACATGACTAAACTTTCGATAAAATGTTATAAACTTTCGATAAAATGTTCACATAGAGTTTGGTTAGAACTTAAGAGAGAGTAAACACTGATTTTTTTCACTCTGTCTAGTGGATGATTGACAAATTTTTGTAAAAATTTTGAATTGATTATATTAATTTTAATTTTCTTTTTAATTTAGAAAAAAAAATTGTTTAATTAAAAAAAAATTTTTTTTTTTTGATTTTTTTTTTTGATTTTTTTAGGATAGTCTTCTACTCTACAGTCATGAGCGACTTATTGGAGGTGTCGAAACGCTCAAAAAAACATTGGAAGCAAGAAATGAAGAAGATCCAGAAGTGAACAGTGTCCGAAATAATAATAATCATGTGAAATCTAAAAATAGTAAAAAATTTAAAGAAATGAAGAAAGGATTCGATGAAGGATTCGGTGATGGACCAGAAGCTGGGAAAGATTATCTCCTTAGTCTTATGTTCTCACATTTTGACCAAAATAACAACGGTGCCCTTGAGTTTGATGAACTCCTTCAGGTTAATGACCTTTGAACCCTTAATAACATCATTTATGTAGATTTTTTTTTAAATTTTATCATATTTTTTTTTGTTCATTTTTATAGGTAGGAGAAGATAGAAATTTTAAAAATGCAGCAAATGGATGTCGTTTCGTTGATCTCCTCCATTATGACGACTTAGATCACAATGATCAACTCAACATCAACGAATTCTATACAGCATTCAACAAACTCTACAGTGTTTCAGTTATATCACTTGATAAGGCACTTGAAGTTACTCAAGTTAGAGCTACTGTTGGGGATAATATGGAGTTGAGATGGTAAATTTTTTTTAAATCATTGATTAGTTTGGAAATTTTGAATTAAGTTTGGAAATTTTGAGTAAATTTGCAAATTTTGAGTAAAGTTTGCAAATTTTAAATAAATTTTCAAATTTTAAATAAATTTGCAAATTTTGAATAAGTTTGCAATATGTATAATTTTGCAATAAAATTTCCTATTTTTGGGTTATTGGAGAAAAAAAAACTTTTTTTTTCTCTTTAAATCAAAGTTTGCAAGTAAATTAATAATTTTTTTTTCATTTTTGTTATGTAGTGACATCACCGGAAGTCCTCCTATTCCAATTGTATGGAAACGTTATGGACTAGATCTTTCTACATTGAATCAAGAAGAGCAAATCCGTGTTTTTTCTGATGGGACACTTTTTCTAAACAAAATTCAACTTCTCCATGCCGGAAATTACACCTGTCAAGCACAGCGGAATGATAAAGTCCTCCAGACACATGTCCTCACTGTCCAAAGTATGACAACTGCTTATTATTCTCTATCCGTCCATGTATTTACTACTTAAAATTCACTCTAAAGTTGATTCAAAATTTAAAATTTTTTTCAAAATTCAAAATTTTTTTCAAAATTCAAAATTTTTTTCAAAATTCAAAATTTTTCAAAATTCAAAAAAATTTCNCAAAGTATGACAACTGCTTATTATTCTCTATCCGTCCATGTATTTACTACTTAAAATTCACTCTAAAGTTGATTTAAAATTCAAAATTTTTTTCAAAATTCAAAATTTTTTTCAAAATTCAAAATTTTTCAAAATTCAAAAAAATTTCAAAATTCAAAAAATTTTCAAAATTCAAAAAAATTTTCAAAATTTAACTAATCACTAAGGATTTGTTCGAAACTAAAGAATGTATTATTGTTTTGTTTTTAAAATTTTTAGCCCTACCGGATGTAAAAGTGACGCCACATATTGTATGGGAAAAACCAGGAGAAGAGGTTACTATGGAATGTCGAGTGATGGGCGAACCTTTTCCCACTGTTAGGTAAGTTCAACAATATACAAATAAATAATTAACAACAATCGAAAAATTAATTTTTAAGTAAAAAGTATACAAAATCTTGGATTTTTTCTATTTAAGAATGAATTGTTTCTTTTCTTTTTAGATGGTTGAAGAACGATGACCCCTTACCATCAGAACTGGCTGATAAGTATGTGGTAACAGGAGATGCAATTCGGTTGACCCTTAAGGACATTTACTTCTCAGATACTGGAGCTTATATGTGTATGGCAGAAAATTCAGCTGGAAAAAGACTCGATATTGCTTCACTTGTCGTCATTCAGGATACAACCCCACAAGGTATTATTATTCTTCACTGGATACTTTTTTTTTTTTTTTTTCATTTTTAGAAACTAACGAATTGACCATAATTCTCTCGATGGGGTNTTTTTTTTTTTTTTCATTTTTAGAAACTAACGAATTGACCATAATTCTCTCGATGGGGTTAAGTTGTCAGAAACTGTCCAAATGGATAGGATTGAGCTTAGGGATTTTCATCTAAATCCTTTGAAAAGAGGACGTTTGAAGGTTTACTACCAAGTTATGAAACTTTCTTCAGTCACCTGGAAATCATAAGTTGGGAAATATAATACAAGTTTAGATTAAATATAAATTTATCTATTGGAAAGAAGAAGTAATTATTAACTTAATCCAAAGATTTTTATAAAATTTTGTTAGATAAACTTTAAGTTTAAGTTATTTTTTGTAACTTAAAACTTGACTGATAGAATTTTTAAAAAGAAATCTTCTTCAGAAGATAGAATTTCAAAAAGAAATTCTAAAAATTCAAATTTTTGGTAGTTAATTTTAATTTCGTTATGATCAGATCATGTTGTTCAAGTTCATACATTTAGATGTCTTTGAGCATTCGAGTTGTCCAACTTGTCCATCCTTTGATTTGATACTCTTCTGCAGTAAGAGCTATCTCTTCTTTTGGTTTGTTTAAAATCCCTCTACCAACAATAATAATATCTGCATTTCTTATTTCAATTGCTTCTTCTATTGTTGTGTATTGTTGTCCAAGTCCATCAGTTTTAGCAGTGAGAGACACTCCTGGTGTAAACTGAAGAAACCAATTGGAATTTATTTGATCTTCACTCTCACCAAATTTCCCTATTTTTGATTGGGATACAAATCCTGTAACTGATGATTCATAGCCTGAAGTCATTTCGAATACTTGTGAGGAGTAAGTAGGGATTTTTGAAGCTAAGTTTCCTTCTGAACTCATTTCTGCAATAAGAACAGTAGAAATAGGTCCAAATTCTGAAATACTTTGGAGAATTCCAGGTCCTGAAATCCCATGTGCGGTAACCATGTGAACCCACTTGCTCAGTTCGTACCTAAAAGAGAAGGAATAATAAGATAAATTTTGATTTTTTTTTGAAGAATTTCATAAAGTAAAATGAAAATGTGTAAAAAATTTGCTTGTCTTACGGTTTGCTTCTGAGTTGTTTCTGAACAGTACTACCAATATCAGAAAATTTTCTATCTTCTAAAATGAGAAAGGAATATTTCTCACTTAATTGAAGTATTCGACGTCGAAATTCGAGTACTTGCTCATAATTCTCGAAATTGTAAGTATCGAGATGGGTTTTTGCAAGACATATGAATGGTCCAAGTTGTTCTATTGCATCAAGTACTTCCAACCATTTCTCAAGGTCAAATGAAACACAAAGATTAGATTTCTTTTTGAGCATTATTTCTAAAAGTTTTTGTCCATTGACTGATGGAACAGTTGGAAGAAGAGATCTAATTTTGATTCCAATTTTCAAATCAGTTGATGTAAGATTCGTATTGAGGAAATCAGTCACTTGGATATGTTGCTCTTGACTTAGAATATTAACTTTTTGAAGAGAGTTGAGAAGTAAGTCAATAGAGAGAATAGAATGGAGATTGATCCCATTAGATGCCAAATTTTCATATGCACCCTGACCTCTGTCTAGAATTGAAATGACATCAGTGATGATTAGTTCATGGGCACGAAGAACAGTGGCAGTTTCAATGACACTTGATCCAGTAGTTACAACGTCTTCAATTAAAAGGCAACGATTGGATACCTTGAAGATTCCCTCGACCATTTTTTTCGTTCCATGTGTTTTGGCTTCGTTTCTAAAAAAAAAAAAAAAATTTTTTTTAACAAAATTTTTTTTTAAACTTCATAATTAGAAGTTCATAATTAGAATCTAATCTAACCTTTTGAGAATCATTGGAACTCCAGATATGAAAGATACAATAGTAGCAATCGGAAGTGCGGTGTAAGGAATTCCACATAAGACATCAAAATTCAATTTCTCGTCTTTTGATTTCTGCCAAATCAATGAAGCAATGGATTTCTAAAGAATTTTGATAAAATTTTTTGATTAATTTTTGATTAAGGGAAAATTTCTACAATTGGGTAGTAGTATTTATGTAGTAAAACTAATAATTTTTGAGTTTGTCTTACCAGTAGATTGGGGTAGGAGATAAGGATTCGTAGATCAAAGTATATCGGACTGATTGAACCAGATTTAAGTTTAAATTGTCCAAATTTAATTGCCCCAATGTCATGAAGAGTTGTGACAAGAGTGTCGAGCTGTTGATCTTTGTCAGGAATTTCACCTTTGCAAGGTTCTCCGGATTGATCCATAATCAATTGTTTCTGCAAAGTAAATTTAAATTCAAGTATATTATATCGATATAGAAATTGATTAAAATTTGATGTACCATGCGCTGCTTAAGTAGTCTACACTTTTTGAATTAACTTTTCCCCTCCAGTTTGTGTTTACCTGGTTATACTGAAACTTATCTCGCACTTATGCCAGGTGACGTCTGCATATATGGGCTGAAAAACTCAAGTCTAGAATCCAACCAGCAGATCTATTTGTTGGCGAAATTCTGTTAAAATGTGACAAGGAGTACTAAAAATCAAATTTGACCTTTAGTAACCTCCAGAGGTCAAATGAGAAGCCGAAGGACATTCTGTCCCATTTAAACATTATTTGCATGGAAAGATCTACTTGATTGCAAAGATATTTTCTAAGTTTTTTGACTTTTCGGTTCCCTTACAACTCAAAAAACTACCTCTACAAAAGTTGTTGTGAACAACCAATGGAGGAAGATATTCCTCTAACATTTTTCTCCACGATGACCTGGTCA
>NIPM01000255.1:110299-192888 GCA_002738285.1 Holacanthella duospinosa | reverse complement strand
CGGCGTTGCGGCAAAAATTTTAAAATTTAAAGTTGCGGTTGCGGCGTTCTAGTGGAAGTATTAAAATACAAGAATGCGGGTTGCGGAGTTGCGGGCATCAAAGCTCAAAAGTTGCGGGTGCGGAGTTGCGGCTCGAAATATTGTACTCGCAGTTGCGGTTGCGCCCCGCAACCACACTTCTGCAACTGTGGCCAAGGATAACAAGCTGAGAATAAAATTGAGACTAAAAGTGTAGACTACTTAAGGAGCGCAAGGTACTCTTACGTCTTACCTTTGTGTGATTACGAGAATGAAACAAATCAATTGATAGTGGATTAACNAGAATAAAATTGAGACTAAAAGTGTAGACTACTTAAGGAGCGCAGGGTACTCTTACGTCTTACCTTTGTGTGATTACGAGAATGAAACAAATCAATTGATAGTGGATTAACCAAACTAAATTATTAACTTTCGTTACTTAAACATAAACTTAACAAATGAAGGCTGCAGCCACGTACCCGAATCAGAAATTGGGAAAAATAGTAATTATTGATTTTTTGTTCGGCGCCCTTCCTTCCCTGTCTCGTGTTTCCCCTTTTATCATTCAAACTGAGCGTCTTTTTCTTATTCACATCTCAAGAACTAAACAATTTTATGTAGAATGTTGAATAAACCGGAGCAACGGTAGAATCATCCGTAGACTAAAATCATACCTTGAAGTTATTACCGTTGATATGTAAGGTATTGCGGTGCATATCTGTGGTAATCGGTGGTTGGAGCTGAGGCGTAAACCGCTGTTAACTGAGATAAACCGTTGTTGTACCAGTAGTTGAACTGTGTTGAGACAAAATACGGTCAAACACTCACCTCAGCTGTAAAATAAGAAGAAAACCTGGAACAATTCCAATTTTTTTTATGTGCGTATTGAGCTTCTCATTTAGAATAAATGAGTAATGTTTTGAACTGAGCCGATAGTATGACTCAGTGACTTGCCAAACCACTCCTGAAATTTGAGTCAGTCAGAGTTAGGTGACTCCGAGTAAGGAACTTATTGCTATGACTGATTCATTACTCAGTGACTCAGATTAAAAAAAAAAAGTTTTATAAAATTATTCTTCAATCTTTAAAGACATACGCTTTTTATGGTATCTAAAATCATGGAGTGTCATTTATAGTTATTCATTTATAATTATATGAACAAGTTATATCAGAAACCATATGGTGGTGCATATAAAAACGACTTTGTTACCTGAATGAAACGTACAAATGTTCGTAATCATAAGAATAAAATTTATTTTATACTTATAGTTAAGTGAAATCCCATACCAATGATTTACCTAATATTTAATATACAGTGAGTTCATTTGAAACCTCCCATAAACGAAAAATCGAAACCATGGCGATTTCAATGTTTGTGTTGTTTTTTGAGAAAAATTACATCCCAACAGTTGTAATCGGTGAGTGAACTCTCTAAATTGTTGATTTCTTCTCCCATTCCTGTTTGATTTGTAATCATATTATATTTTTCAATAGATGATCGCCGAATTTCACTGTAATTACTGTGGAATTGTTATTTTTAGAAAATAACAAACTTCAAAAATGAGAGGTTTCAAATGGACTCACTGTANATAACAAACTTCAAAAATGGGAGGTTTCAAATGGACTCACTGTATATAATAACTATCTAATATTTATATTAGATATTTTCGAGTTATATTTTATTTAATCATTATTGTTCCTATTCTCCATATCAGTTTAATTTTTTTAAGCAGAATAATAATTATTAATTTTAACAAAAATAATAATTATTTATTATATTTATTATACCTGAAATATATAAATATAAATATAATCATAACAACAAATTTTGAGGAACAGACAGACAGACAGACGCGATGATTAGAATACCTTACTACTACTCACGTAGTCTACAGGTTATAATTGAAATTAAAAAAAAAATTTGTAATGTTTTAATTTGTTAATTTTTTTTTGTTGTCTATTTTCAGCCCAAACAAACGATTCCCAATTTTTCGTCTTTCATGAATTGGGTATTTCTGTTTATGACCCAGCGAATTGTCGAATTCAACACCAAATACAATCAACTGATATCATACCTGGAACTCAGGTAGATTGATGAACTCGCAATTTAAGAATTTAGTATAAAATTAACNTTCTGTTTATGACCCAGCGAATTGTCGAATTCAACACCAAATACAATCAACTGATATCATACCTGGAACTCAGGTGGATTGATGAACTCGCAATTTAAGAATTTAGTATTTACTATTTACACTTTATTTCTTCAGGAATATGTATGTGGTGAACACGATCATCCTTGCGACTGGGGTCAAGCAGTTAGAGTCTCTTCGACCTATGTCTATGTCACACAACCAAATATGGACCGTGTCCTCGTTATCTCAATCTCCCAATTGGTCATTGTTGATGTTGTGTCAACTGACAGGTATCCAGTGGGTCTTCACTATGTAAGTAATTTGAATTAAATATTACTATATCTTATATCAATTTAGCTAAATAGTTAAAACAATATACAAAATGTCACTTGTGGAAAAAAAATTTTTTTTTTAATAGTTGGAACATTTGGACCAAGTGTGGGTCAAATGTTGGCGATCACCAGATTCCTCATCTCAGAAAACACTGCAAGTGATTCGAGATGCAAAGGAGAAGAAAAAGCACCATACAGTCCATCCAGAGCCAATCAATAGCCATTTTGACCTTGTGGAGAACATCTTCCTTCCTCCACAGGTCAAATCAAGCTCACAATTTAGATATGGATATGTCTCTCACAGGAATACAAGGGGGTTATACAAAATGGATTTGGTAGGACTTCGTTACACGAAATCAATTGATCTCACTCCATACAATTGCTTCCCACAACATTTACAGTTTTCAGCACTATGTAAAATATTATCTTAAATTGAATATCTACTAACGATTAGCTTGTATTTAGAAAGAAAAAATGTTATTAATTTCTTAGATGGAATGGTGATTATGGAGTGTTTTGAGCCAGTGACGATGAAACACTCCGGTCAGCTTGTGATGGACAGCATGACCGATGCCATTGTCCACTTCAAAGGGGATCGTTTCGGAAGACCTTATTTGAGTCCAGACAGTCGGAAACTCGTGACAGTGTCTCATGGCAGTGACGGTACTACACTCCTTCTTCAATTGGTCAAAGGTAATTTACTATCTATAAAAATATAGCTTTTGGCTTTCGGATTAATTACTAAACTAATTGGAATAATCTAAGTTACTTAAGTATAAAATCCCTTTGTTTCCATCTAACATAACTGAAGTTAGAGGGATTTAGTCGTGAATGGTTTTAGAGACTAACATTGATTTGGTTGCTTTATATTTCTCTCTTAACGAATTGCCAAATTGGATAGGTTTCATATTTCATTTCGTCAACTGTTGTCAAATATAAGATTTCAGATTCCTATGGAAGATTCGAAAGTTAAATTATTTTTTCATTCTTTTTCAAATTTTTTAAAGGTTCCCTTTTTTATTTTTTATTTTTTTTTTTATAAATTTTTACTTTTATTTTAAAATTTTTTATTTATTTTTTAAATTTTTTTTTCAAAATTTTTTTTTGAAAATTTTTTTTGAAAAATATTTTATTTATTTTTAAAATTTTTTTTTTTTTTGAAAATATTTTTTTGAAAAATATTTATATTTTATTCAAAATATTTTTTTGAAAAATATTTTTTTGAAAAATTTTATTTTTTTTATTTTTTTTGAAAAATATTTTTATTTTTTTGAAAATATTTTTTTTTTGAAATTTTTTTTTGAAAATTTTTTGAAAAATTTTATTTTTTTTTGAAATTTTTTTTGGAATTTTTTTAGAAAATTTTTTTTTTGAAAAATTTTATTTTATTTTTTTTTATTTTTGAAAATTTTTTTTGAAAAATATTTTATTTTTTTTTTAATTTTTTTTTGAAAATTTTTTTTTTGAAAATTTTTTTTTGAAAAATCTTTTTTTTGAAAGTATTTTTAATTTTTTTTTTGAAAATATTTTATTTTTTGAAAATATTTTATTATATTTTTGAAAATTTAATTTTTTTTTTTAAATATTTGTTTGAAAAAATTTTTTTTTGATTTATTTTTTGAAAAATATATTTTTGAAAATTTTTATTTTTTTTATTTTTTTTTGAAAATATTTTATTTTTTTTGATTTAAAAAAAAAAATTTTTTTTTGAAAATTTTTTTTGAAAATTTTTATTTTTTTTATTTTTTTTTGAAAATATTTTATTTTTTTTTGATTTAAAAAAAAATTTTTTTTTGAAAATTTTTTTTGAAAAATTTTATTTTTTTTATTTTTTTTTTGAAAATATTTTTTTTTTTTTTTAATTTTTGAAAATTTTTTTTTGAAAAATCTTTTTTTATGAAAATTTTTTGAAAAATATTTTTCAAAAAAATATAAAATAAAAATTTTCAAAAAAATATTTTCAAAAAAAAGATTTTTCGAAAAAAAATTTTCAAAAAAAAATTTAAAAAAAAAATAAAATATTTTCAAAAAAAATTTTTCAAAAAAAAATTTTCAAAAAAAAAAATAAAAAAAAATAAAATATTTTCAAAAAAAAAATAAAAAAAATAAAAATTTTCAAAAAAATATTTTCAAAAAAATATATTTTTCAAAAAATAAATCAAAAAAAAATTTTTTCAAACAAATATTTATAAAAAAAATTAAATTTTCAAAAATAAAATAAAATATTTTCAAAAAATAAATAAAATATTTTCAAAAAAAAAAATTAAAAATATTTTCAAAAAATAAATAAAATATTTTCAAAAAAAAAAATTAAAAATATTTTATTTATTTTTTTGAAATTTTTTATGCTTTTTTTTTTAATTTTTTGAATATTTTTTTTTTAATTTTTTTACCTTTATTGTTTGAGCTAAAAGACTAAATAAAAAATAAATACGGCATTCTCATTATTATCAAAATTTTTTAATTTTTCTTGCTTTTTCCTTCTCTAGTTTGACATGGTTATTACTAATTGCCAATATGAATATACAATTTTTTTTGCAGAGCACGGTCTTGAATTTTTCTTTGACGTAAAAACATCGTTGAACGTTAGTGATGTGACATTCTTCCCTTCCCAGACGTCTCATACATACGACTTGTACGCGAGTGCAGTGGACAAAGAGGACGTTCTCTTCCTGAATTTAGAGTCAGGTAAAGTGCTAATTCATTGTATCCATTATTACGATCATTAATCGGTAACTGCAATAATGGAAACAAGTAAAGTTTCTTACTAATACCGCCTTTCTATTATCATCATTTTTATACTAACGATCTTATGTGCATAAGATGATAATACAATACCCCAGGGGTCTACCTTTTCATATTGCACACTTTCACAGAAGTGTGAAGGAGAAGTGCGAAACT
The DNA here is from genome assembly GCA_002738285.1 of Holacanthella duospinosa. Taxonomy (NCBI): domain Eukaryota; kingdom Metazoa; phylum Arthropoda; class Collembola; order Poduromorpha; family Neanuridae; genus Holacanthella; species Holacanthella duospinosa. Next base: position 187,505 of record NIPM01000255.1, on the reverse strand, counting down.
CCTCCCCAGAAAGTGTAAAGAACCAATTACAGAAGCGCAGAAAAACAGGTCTCACCCGAAAAAATTTCATACTTGAGCACTTTTTTTTTTGCACTTTCACAGAAGTCTTTACAAAAGTGTGAAAACACGCCCCAAAATTCAAAATTTGCCAATGAGACTCCACAGCGGGACAAAGTGTGAAAGTGTGAAGGGTATAAGGTCTCACCCGCTGTGGCTTCACACTCATGCGCGCTTCAACATAAAAGTGTGCAATAAAGTCATCTGTGAAAGTGTGAAACTAAAAAGGTAAACCCCTCCTGTCAACCTGTCAGATACCAATTTCAACTCTAGTTAAAATCTAACAACTATAACAACAAGGATCGATATGATGATGATGATAAGTAACGCTTGTAAAACTCATATTTTGATTGGTTATAGGTAAAGTAGAGATGGTGAGTGGAGTTGGTGGGGCTGTGGCTTGGAGCCCTTGGAAAAGTATACAGCGTCCCATATCGTCCCAAGGTCTCTTCAGTCAGTTTCTGGCAACACCCTCCGCAGATGCTGTCTTTGTCCTCAACGGTCAAACACATACCGTCAACTGTCAAATTGGAGGACTCATCAAACCCCGCCTAATCGTTTGGTTATAAACACTATACTCATTTGACAAATTACAAATCAAAATGTAAGTTGAACAGAAAAAAAAAATTAGAAAGAGTATACTAAAGTTTAAAGTTGTCCCGGTGATCTGAAAGGAAGAGATGACCTCAGAATATTGAACCCTTAGTTACAAATACGGCTATAAGGGTTCAATATTATGAAACCAAATATTAACCTACTACTGGAAATTAAAGAGAAAAATTACATTAAAAAAAAAATTTTTTTTATGTCGTTGTGCATACACGCAACTTTTTTTTTTCTATTTACAGGAATTTTCAATTGACGAAACTTATATATTAAGTTTATTAGTTAATAATTATGTCATTTAGTTTAATAATTTTAGTTGAAACATTATACTGGCAGTTTGAACTCCAAGAATGATACTGTTCCTATGAAGTTATCAACCCAAACTTCACCAAACGGTAAAAGGGTAGTGAAAAATGAGTCCAGTTGGAATCAATTTAAACGAAAAAAAAAATCCAACATCCAGCCTATATTTAAATACGGTTGTAAAATTTTTTGAAAGTCCTAATAATTATAAAAGATATCGTCTTGTACCTCTTTATGATAAATTTTATTTTTAGGTTTTAGGTTTTAGTTTTAGCTTTAGTTTTAGCTTTCTGTGCAAGTAAAAGTAAAAGTAGCAACTCTGTCTTATTAGAATTAGACAATTTTCAGAAGATTTTTTTTTTTTTTTTGTTTTTTTTTTTTTAGTCAACATGACAATTGTGGTTTCTTATTAGACCTAAAATTATTAACATTTAGTCCAATTTTTGTATAATGAGAAGTAATATAGTGTATATTATTGTCGTATTGTAAGAATTTAATAAGAAATATATTGCCTTACTGGTCTTTTTTGTAGTAAAATACGATCAAAATTTGTTCGCTAAAATGATGTCTTTTTTTTTTTAATAATTCCTTCAATATACTGACTTGAGAAGATAAATTTGTTTACAAGTTAAAATGTCTATAAAATTTTTTAAAGTTTAAAATTTCTATAGTTATTTTTGTTTAAAATTTACAGCCTGTTTGACAACATTCATCTTTTTCTTTATCAACTTGATTGTTGTCATTTGAACAATAAATTTCAGATTTAATTTCAACACTATTACTACTACACTCACCTGAAACCTCACAAATTCTTGAGTTATTTTTTACTTTACTAACAATTTCTCCTTCAACAGAGGATGTTTTTCGACAGACGAAGAAAACACTCTGGTATGTGTAAGATAACATGGACTCTCTATTTGCTGCAAATTTGGTTGAGACTCCTACATCTTCTTTCTAGAAAATTAAAAAAATATGTTAAAAATTTTCCAAAATGTTTAATTTAAAAAAAAATTTTTTTTTTTCATTTTTAGTTATTTTTTACCTCTAATTTGAATCCAATTTTCTTGACTATATCGATGAGACAGTCGTAAGAAGGTTCAATAGACCGTTCATCTGGTAAATCAGCATAATGATACATGAGTGGTCCAAGATTAATCCAAACACCATTCTCTTTAAGACATCCGTAAATTCGTTCAATAAACGCAATGATATTTGTGGCACAATCGATGAAAAAACAAGTTGCTATACAATCCCATGCATTTTGTTGTTCTGTAACTCCATATACATCCAAAAAGTCACCAGCTGTCATTGAAAATTTTGCTCCAGGGGGTAGATCAGATGGATCAAGGTCAGGGAATACAACTGGACGAATTTGGTCTTCGGCACGAAGAACATTGACACATTCTGACATCCATGGATAACAAGTATGTAGGTTCTCACCCCAACATCTTAAAAAATCGATAAAATAAACTATATCATTCATTTGACTTCTTAATGCTACTAGAGTAAATATAAGTATAACAAATTCAATCCATACTTGTTCAGTATAAAATTTGAAGTGAAGAGCATATACATACTGAATTCATTTCCTTGTGTTGCAAAACCTTTTCTTACAATTTCATGAGTGAGTCTTCCAGTCCCAGCCCCAGGCACTAAGATATGAATATCTTCCTTTGATCTAATAATCCAAAACATTTATTCACATACTGTGATTCATTTCAATTAAATTTAAATTTCATATAATATTTCTCCTTACTCAATATGACTAAACTGTTCTTCTATTTCGTCAATAATTGGTTTATAACAAGTGTGTCTCTCTGGAACCCCTTCAGCTGACCAATCACGAACCAGTTGTTTCATAATTGAATTCAGCTTGTCATAGTCTGATGGCGTTGGTTGTAAAGGTGGATGATGGTCATTGTCCTAAAGCAACAGAAAAAAAAAATTAATTATATTCAAATACTCACAACTAACATGCTCCTAGTGTTCAGATTCAGAATGATAGTTTACATGCATCGATCCATAGATTTGATTGTGATTCTCATACAAACTCCCAACAGATTCAAGAATAAGATGAAATAGACTCTGATTGACGTCTATAAAAGTATGAAAAGATCGAATATGATCTCTATAGTCAACAAGTAAATCTTGATGTCGTTTTGGTAGACTTTCAACAAATCGCATCGTCGATTTTAGTTTTCGTTTTGCATATTCTCTACAAACATACAAAATATTATGAAAATACCTCTTCTAAATCAATCGATTAAGATTATAATACACAAAACACAATTTTAATTCAAACTTACTGATAAGTTCCAAAAGTTTTGATAACTTTACGAAAAAGACGTCGTTCTTCTTCCCATTCATTGTCAGTGGCATTACTCATTAGTCGACTAATCTTCCTATTCGGTGACAAATGATGATCACAACACTCTCCCTCCATTGTTGCTTCTTACTTTTAGTTAAGTTTCACACCTACCACAACACCAGAACAAATCCGCACGTCAAAATGTAAAAATAACAAAAAAAAAGCACCTTCCTAGTAAAATTAAAGTCAAAGTAAAAAGTTAAATTAATTGAATAATAATCCAAAAATGATTAAAAAAAAATTATTTTCCCACAATATTTTTTTTAATTAAAAAATTACCGCGAACTTTGAATATGATCTCGCGGGGATTGAAATTGAAACTACAAACTTGTATCACAATCCCCAAGTCAATCACCTCATAATAATAATAATAAAAAAAAAAAAAAAAAAAAAAAAAAAAAAAATTTCACTTTAAAAAAAAATTAAAAAAAAACCACAAAATTTTAAACGTTGGTTGAAAATTTAATCCTCGAAATGCACCAAAATTTTTAATTTATTTTAACTTTCCGTTGACATTGTTTCTTATGATAACTTACGGCGTTTTACATAGCGTATTCAACGAATTTCGTTTGAATTTCAGTTTTCACTCGTCCTCAAATTTATCAAACTAATTAATTACCCTTAATTTTAAATAACTTGACTTAAATTTATTTTTAATTAAAATAACCCTATGAAAAAGAAAAAAAAAAATTTAATCTTCAATGTGACATGTTTTTCTAAACTTGGTAAAGTGGTAGGTGGGGGGGGGGGGGAAGAGGGGGATCACCGATTTCTTGGATATTTGATATTTTCAACATCCTTCAATCTTATTTTATCGATAATTCATAAATGTTTCACATTGACTCAGAAAATTCAAAGGAAAAAAAAAAATTTTTTTTTTGTTAATTTACTTAACTTTTTATTTTCTAAGCCCGAAAAATAGTTTGGAAAATAACCGTATAAATGGACCAGAAGGAATCAATCGGATTGGGTTGGAGATCTAATTAGTAGGTCAAAAATTCAAGATGTGAAAAATAAAAACCACATCATTATTTTTTTATAAATCTCCTTTTACAGATCTTACTGGGATAAATAGAGATCCACAAAAACAGCAGCGTTTGATGCAGCTACGTCTTGGAAAGCAGGAGTTTTCTTCACATCATCTTTGTTGCTAAAAAATAGAGAATTTAAAAAAAAGTTAAAAAAAAAATTTTAAAAAAAATTTTTTTTTAATGAAAAAAAAAAATGATTTTTTTTTTCATTTTCAGTTTTCGATGATTCTTTTGGTNAAAAAAAATTTTTTTTTAATGAAAAAAAAAAATGATTTTTTTTTTCATTTTCAGTTTTCGATGATTCTTTTGGTTGAAATAAAACTAAAATTCACATTTTTTTATATTAATAGATAGGTTTTCCAACTTACCGATTGATGAACTCAATGACTTTACCCTTGAGCGTGGTGGCATTATGCATATGAGCAAGGACGAGGACTTCAGCTGCATTCTCCACACTAAGGTTTTGTGCAATGGCAAATTCACAATCTTCCTTTAGTCCACATAAGTCGTATTTTTCGGAGATCTGCATGAGGTCGGCGGCTTTTTCATTGAGGTCATCTGTTTCTCCGGTGTAGATATACTCCAACATTGCTTTTACCACTTCTTCATCAAAATCAGGAATCTCAATGGTATTTTGAGTCGATTCTAACATTGGAGTACTCAACATTGCACGAAAGACACTGCTACGAGCTACAAAAATAAAAACAAATATTACAAAATTAATATTAAAGATATTATTTGACACAAGGATATTAGAGTTCATTGAACAATTTCAAAAAATTTTTGAATTTTTTTGAATTTTTTATAATTATTAGTATGAACGGATAGAATAGAGGATATCATTATGAGGGTTCATCACATCNATTTTGAGTCGATTCTAACATTGGAGTACTCAACATTGCACGAAAGACACTGCTACGAGCTACAAAAATAAAAAGAAATATTACAAAATTAATATTAAAGATATTATTTGACACAAGGATATTAGAGTTCATGGGTCCATTGAACAATTTCAAAAATTTTTTGAATTTTTTATAATTATTAGTATGAACGGATAGAATAGAGGATATCATTATGAGGGTTCATCACATCGGGGTCTCAATCATCGACTTTCATTGAGTCGTTCAAAAGTTACAGACAGAAAATGAAAATTTTTTAAATTCTCACAGAAAAAAGATTAAGTACTAGTGAATTTCTGATTTTAACTTTTGAACGAATCCACAAAAGATAACTGATTTCACCAGTGATGAATTTATGGTGATATCAAATATTATATCAATTGGACAGAATCCTCAAAAACAAAATTTTGAAACTTCATATAAGGNATTTATGGTGATATCAAATATTATATCAATTGGACAGAATCCTCAAAAACAAAATTTTGAAACTTCATATAAGGGTCTACCAATAGCTTGCGTGGATTTGCGTAAGATTGTGTAAGGTTCCTCTTTTACACAATCTCACTCAAGTGGGATGGGCTTAGTGACTCTAACCAATTGGAGAGGATACAATTTCGTAAAATCTCTCTCGGTTTTTCACAAACACACAATTTCATGTAAAAGAGGAACTTTACACAATCTCACGAAAATCCACGCAAGCTATTGGTAGATCTCTTGTGTGTTTGTGTAAAAACCGAGAAAGATTTTACGAAATTGTATCTTCTCTCATTGGTTAGAGTCACTAAGCCCATCCCACTTGAGTGAGATTCTGTAAAAGAGGAACCTTACACAATCTNATCTCTTGTGTGTTTGTGTAAAAACCGAGAAAGATTTTACGAAATTGTATCTTCTCTCATTGGTCAGAGTCACTAAGCCCATCCCACTTGAGTGAGATTCTGTAAAAGAGGAACCTTACACAATCTCACGCAAATCCACGCAAGCTATTGGTAGACCCCTACTATAACATTCTTATCAAATGTGAAATTTTACGAGAACTCACTTGCAGTCAGTGTCATGATTAAAACCACTTATGGTAATGTGCATCATGGTTGATTAGTCATAACCCAGTGATTAGAAAAAAAAAAAATTTAATCATTGATTATATTTTAATCAAAAAAAAAAAAATGGTGAATTAATTTTAACCTAACAACCATGGTGCACCTATCGCTAACCATTAGGTTTTTTTTTAAACCATTGGTTGAAACCAAAGTTGGTTCGACATAACTATTAAATTTTTGATTTAACTCCTAACCTGAAAGAACAGCCTTATGAGCCATAAAGGTTTTGGTAGGACTTGATAGGGCTACATCTGCGAATCGATCATCCGTAAGAAGTCCTTGAAGATTAGCAGCCAAAAGTTCAAAGCGTCGACGCTTGATTGTTTCATCAGCATCTTTGTCAATTGAAGCTCCACCAAGACCCATCCGATGACGAAGATCCCCTTCAATCCAAACACGACAATGTATCTTGAGTGTATCATCCTCAACGAGACGTCTAGAGGGTGCCGTGAGGTCGTTGGTTTGGAGAAACTTATCATAACCCCATACACTGTATTTTTTGAACTCACAGACTGTCATTGTAGGGCTTCCTACAACACAAAAAATATAAATTTCTAAATTACAAATTCTCATACTTCATCTTGAAGATGAAAAAGTTCATCTTCAGAAACCTCATAGTCTTGTTATTTTATTAAAATTTTAATTCTTACCAGCTTGCTTTAAAGGACGACCTTCGGGATCAAGTAGACTAATTTGAAATCTGACCTTGAGCTTACGCCCTGCAACGGTATCTCCATCACCAAAACCATTAAGAATCAAGTGGACAGCAAAGTATTCAACTTCTTCAAGCTTCTTCTTTGGACACATCTTCATTTGCCTGAAATTGTTTAAAAAAAAAATTTTTTTATACATCAAATTATGACAAAAACATATTAACAACAAGTCAAATAAGTTTTTAAATCAGGAAAGCTTACCATTGATGACAACTCTTTGGACCGCCTTTGAATGTTGGCGATTTGATTTCATCGCTACCACTGCTCAAAGCGGAATAATTTTTGATTGACCAGAGAAAAGAAAATGTCTCCTGTTCTAACTGAATCGAACAACAAAAATTATCTCAATGCTCAACAAAGGATTTTGATTTGAGATTAATTTAATAGTAGAGGTGTTGCGAAGGGCATTTTCCCCCTTCGATCGAAGATCGAAGGGAACGAAAAAAAAAACAAAACCGAAGATCGAATCTTCGATCGAAGGCTCGAAGGATTTGCATGTGGGGTATCTATCGAATAATAATAACAAGCGGAAGCCATTTTAACGTTCCATTACGTTATAAATTGAGAAATTAGAATTTTATTTCTATATAACAAATAAAATTANTTTGAGATTAATTTAATAGTAGAGGTGTTGCGAAGGGCATTTTCCCCCTTCGATCGAAGATCGAAAAAAAACAAAATCGAAGATCGAAGGCTCGAAGGATTTGCATGTGGGGTATCTATCGAATAATAATAACAAGCGGAAGCCATTTTAACGTTCCATTATGTTATAAATTCAGAAATTAGAATTTTATTTCTATATAACAAATAAAATTAGACGCAAAGAGGTTTTTAGTATTTGTAATTGTAACCAGTTCGTTTTAAGTTAAGATGAAGAAAGGTAAGCATTTCTTCGTTTACTGGAAATACTTATGAAATTTAACCTTCGAAACTTCGAGCGAAGACTTCGTCGAAGATTGCCAAAAAAATTCGAAGGTCGAAGCTTCTTCGAAAACTCGAAGACTTCGGTCGAAGTCTTCGAGTTCTCGAAGGTTCGCAACATCTCCATTTAATAGTTTAATAATTTCTCACCTCAGTGGAAGCCCATTGTTCGACAGTTTCGGTTCCATAAGCAGTATCCATTTTCCGCTTAACTCCGTGTGGAGTGGTGTTCGTACCAGTTCCTCTTGGTGACATAGAACGATCAAAAGCCCTCACTTCCCCTACACCCCCCACTCTGGCTCTTTGTTGGTGCTCTGCGTGGCGACGAATAGCAATCACAATAGCGTCTTCTCGTGCTCGTTCTCTCTCTCTCATTCGAATGTCACGGTCGTTGTTATTATTATTGTTATTATTGTTGTTGTTGTTATTATTATTATTGTTATTATTATTTCCTACGTTCCCGTTGTTCCCGTTCCTAACACTGGAAACAAAAATTCAAACAGTCAAACAGGGAATGAGGTTTATCAATGATGTCTTGGATTTTTCCTAATCAGAATTACATTCATTATCTTAAAAACGAGACTAAGTAAGATAAGTTTGTCGTAATTAAGTAAAATTCCTTACCTCATGATATTCTGAACTTATAGAAATAACAGTACCCGTAGTTGTTGTCGGAAAGAACTGCTTTTCTGTTTTACCAATTTACCTGAAAAGTTAAAAGACAGCTCAAATCAGGTAATTTAATCTTAATATGAATCACAATTTTTCTAGTTGAGATATCAGGTGATTGGCTACAAAAGGGAGCTCAGTACAAAACAAACCGAACCTACAAGATTAGATGCAACTACTTTAAAATAACTTTTTATTTACAATTATTTTAATCTCTAAAAGGTAAATCCGACCTATTGATTCACAAAGGTTGCTGGTGACGATGTGGCGACCTGACCACTTTTTTTTCAACAATTAACATATGAATTAGTTTTCCTTAAATTATTTTCAGTTCTTGCAATACTGAACCGAGCTCTACAACAGTATTAATACTCTAATAAACCGAGCGGAAACTGACTTTTACTTACTATTACGTAAAATAAAAAGATTAGCAAACAAATTTGATCCTTTGAACCAAACAAAATATTACAATCACTTCACAATTATTACCATAACCTTGACCATTGACTCTGTCCAACATGTCACTCAAAAATTGCACTTATCTTGTTAGGAGAGAAATTTTATATTGGATTATACCATAAAAGGTGATTACTTATTTTCAAACCAAAGCAACCAAATGGTTAATTCTAAAAAGAAGTCAGTAGTAAATACCTTTAGCCAATACCTTTCTCTGTAAGGTTTTAATACAGAGTAAAAAGTGAGCAGCATCCTTTCTTTGATTATTATAATCCAACCAAATTTTCAAACTTTTTAGTCTTCCANCTCTGTCCAACATGTCACTCAAAAATTGCACTTATCTTGTTAGGAGAGAAATTTTATATTGGATTATACCATAAAGGGTGATTACTTATTTTCAAACCAAAGCAACCAAATGGTTAATTCTAAAAAGAAGTCAGTAGTAAATACCTTTAGTCAATACCTTTCTCTGTAAGGTTTTAATATAGAGTAAAAAGTGAGCAGCATCCTTTCTTTGATTATTATAATCCAACCAAATTTTCAAACTTTTTAGTCTTCCATCACTATTTTAAAAACATAAATTTAAAAATACTTTCCCTATCACCACATGCGATGTAACTGCAACATAAACCTCCAAGTACTGAATAACATTGAGATTTGGTTTAGATGCAACGTGCATCTAAACCAATAAAGAGATCAATAAATAGTTAAACAATAATTTAAGANACAGAGATCAACAAATAGTTAAACAATAATTTAAGGACTTACTTGTTGGATTAATGATTATAGATTGTCACGTCTCCTCTTGTTACCGAATGACTAAATAATGAACNAAAGAGATCAATAAATAGTTAAACAATAATTTAAGAAGGACTTACTTGTTGGATTAATGATTATAGATTGTCACGTCTCCTCTTGTTACCGAATGACTAAATAATGAACGAAAGAACCGAAGAGATGTTAGACAAGAACTTAAACGATTAATAATAAGTTATTTATCCTTCTTACGTATATTACGTCGTAAAGACGTCTGGTTAAACAAAAGAGATGATAAAATTAAGAAAATATAGAACCAACAGGATTACATCGAACTGTCTTGGTCTTCGATAGAGATCACGTGAAGTAAAGTTATTATAACTTCCGTCTTCCGTATAGACGAGAAGACCACGTTTGGTCAAGCTGATCTCAACGAACACAAAACAGACGGTGCTTAACTAAAGTCACTGAGATTGATGACTTGAGTTTTTCTACTGAGTCTGTTCGATTCGATGAACGTTGTGTAGTGAGTTGTGATCAATCGATAAACGAAATGAATAATGATAATTAACAATAATAATTATTGAATTCAATTTGAATTNTGAGTTGTGATCAATCGATAAACGAAATGAATAATGATAATTAACAATAATAATTATTGAATTCAATTTGAATTTAAAATGAAACGAAATATGAGTGAAGATGATGATTTTCTTTGTTTTGAGAAACAAGGGAAGGGATTCCAAAAATAAAAGTCAGTCTCAACCACGGGTGCCTCTTTTGGTACAAAATCGTAAGTCGGGAAGGGGTTGGGTACAAAAATGGGGTAGTCGAAAAACTTCAACNATCGGAAGTCGGGAAGGGGTTGGGTACAAAAATGGGGTAGTCGAAAAACTTCAACAATTTCTATATAAATTTACTGAACTAAACTGGAAATCAAGTTTTGAGAATTCAGTTCAATATTTTCCAATAATTCAGTACAGTTCAGTTTTTTTTTATTGAACTGAACTGGAAAACATGGACACTTTGTTTATAAATTCTCAACTGTGTGCCTTCGAACAAGGACACAAGGCGACATGGCACTTTTTGTTCATGTTAGACTTAAAACATTTCTCTTTATTGTAGTTGTAGACAGAGTTGGAATTTAGCCAAACTTGGAGGATGCATGTCACCATCCAAGAGGAAATTTTGTTCAATAGAAATAGATTTCAGAGAATTTTATTTGATGATAGTGTAGAATAATGGAGAATTGCTGTACAAATTTTTTATTTACAAATTCAAATTCAAAATTAAAGTAAAATTCCGGTATTCTCATAGAATACATGGTATTTTGGCGATTTCAGAGAATTTTATTTGATGATAGTGTGGAATAAATGGATGAATGCTATACGAATTTTTATTTAAAAATTCAAATTCAAAATTACTAAAGTCAAATTCTGGTAATTCTCATAAAGAACCCATGGTATTTCCTAAATAGGACAAATTTACAAAAATTTCTGATGTAATTTTAAACCCAATCTTAATTTTCCTCATATATATTGGTCGTTTCTTTTTTTAATAAATATTTTTCAAAATGTTCGGATGCGGGCGGATATTTCCTAAATTGGTAAATTGTACAAAATTCCTAACTTCATTTCACATCTAATTATTTAATTATCATAATTTTCCCATCCGAACAGATTAAATTAATAAATTAAGTCTTTTCACCACTCAAATTCAAAAATTATATTAACTTTGAATTCGCTTTCGGCATCATCGGTTTGAGGTAAGTTAACCATTACTTATTAGAGTCAGTTATAAGTAATGGTTAACCAAATAACCAAAGCGGGTACCAACGCGCCACATATTAATACCTCCAACTTCTACCAAAATATGTACCCAAGGTTGGGAATGGGACTGAAAATATTATTTTTGTGGGCGAAAACAAAAACAAAAATAAATTTTAAAGAAAATGCACTCGTTTTGGAAGGAAGACTCGTGCATAACCTAATATTACCTTATGAATTACAATCGCTCGACTTATAATTTAAAATTATTTCGAAACAGTTGTGATTTGGAATAATCAGATACAAAATTAGACCGATTTAAAAAAAAAAATAAAAAAAAAAAAAATTTTTTTTAAGGAAGTGAATTTTTATTTTTAACGCGCGAAAAATGTCTATTAAATTCAAATTTTTGAATTTTGATTTGGCGCGACGTAGCATTTTATTCAAATTTGATGTTTTACTTAAAATTTCCGCTTCTCTCTCTTTAACCATAATTTAGAATATGCACAATTAAAACTTTTTTCGTAAATTTTAATTGTAATTTCAATTAGATTTCACCTGCTCCGTCGCATCAAATTTTAATTAGGAATCACTTATCGTTTCACAATTTAATTCACTNAATTTCAATTAGATTTCACCTGCTCCGTCGCATCAAATTTTAATTAGGAATCACTTATCGTTTCACAATTTAATTCACTCTCTATCAACTTCTTATCTTTCACAAAAAAATAAAAAAATTTTCACCTGTTTCGTCTCACTTGTAAAAAATGTCATCCGTCTCATCTAAATCCTGTCAGACGAGAACGGGAGAGGACGGGAGAAGACGGGTTGCCCAACACTGTATTTTCTCGTCCTGTTCCGGTTCCGGTGCCGAAGGTACTTTATTTAATTTCATTAAAAAAAATTTTTAATTTAACAAATTACTTTAATTTAAGTTCGTTGGTCATGTTGATTGAACAAATCGTTTTGTCTTAACTTTGAAAATGTTAGTTTAACGTGTCGAGTTACACCAACGAATGAGTGGACTAAGTCTGTGGGGAACCGGTTCAGTGGTAAGGTTTTGTCTGACTATAATTATACCAAAGACAAGTTTAGTAAGTATATTGTTTGCTAATTGATTTAGGTGTCACAGTCTCAGATTTGTGAGCGAAGATCATAAGATTCACAAGAACAAAAGTGAGGGAAGATCACAATGGCATACTACACCGGAAGATCCATTCGCCTCCTTAGCCAAAGTCTAATACGAAATGCTGGATGCTTTTCTCTCCGACATATTCCATGTCGAATTAATCAATTCAATTTTATTCATCTCCCCAGTAGCCAAAACTTAGCAGTGCTTTCTAGAAATGCTCACACCGAAGGAAGTAACATTTCGACACTTTCAAATGAACCTAATTTGGTCAGTAGCAGTACTAGTGTCAATGTATCACCAGGAACACTTGATATTGAAAATCTACCACACGGCGTTGGTCATATGTTCTCAGATGCAGCCCCAATTTTGGCTACTGGAGACTTACTACATGTAATTCATGGATTACCAGGTTAATTATTAAACTTACCACTATTCCACGATTATGTGTCACGAAGTGTCAATATGTCAATGCATCAATATTATTTTGTTTAATTGTACAACAGGAATGGACTGGACAAGTACGATACTCCTAACTACTCTCGGTATTCGTCTTTTTGTTGGTCTTCCTATAACCATCTTGCAACAAAAATCGTTAGCAAAACTAGAAAACCTACAACCAGAATTTAAACAATTAGCAACGGACTTAGCAAGAGAAACTTCAATAGCGGTTAAGTTATACAATTGGGATGAGAAAAAAGCTAAATCTGCATTTAAGACATCTGTAAGTTGTTTAATTGAGTAATTATTAACTTAATTTTCATTCAAATGAACAAAAATACCAATTTTTAGTTTGGTTTCTTTGTTCCCTTTAGTTCAAAAGACATTGGAGAAAAATTGTAGAAGAGCACAACTGTCATCCACTACGAGGAGCATTTCTTCTTTGGTTACAAATACCTTTTTGGGTGGGTTTCTCATGTGCTCTTAGAAATATCGTTTATGTCCTCCCTGAGCCACGGACTTCTGGTAACTTACAACTCTTAAATAGGGTAAATTTGCTACTTTAAAACAAATTTCTTTTTATACAGAAATGATACTTTCATGGATGCAAATAGCTGGAGAGAATCCACTCTGGATTGAGAGTTTAGCTACTGCAGATCATTTCATTCTTCCTGCAGTTTTCCTTACAGCAAATTTAATTAATCTTCAAATTAACATTATGCGAAAGTTGACTCTACCACAAACTCGCTTACAGAAAACCCTTCCATGGGTTTTTCGAGTTGGGATAGTCGGGATCTCTGTATTTGCTGCCTTTACACCCTCCGTAAGTTTCTTTATCGAACGTATTCAATTAGTGACTAATGTAAAAGGTATATTCAGGGTTCGCCAAATGAATAATTCCTGGATGAATAATTCAGAGAATAAAAAATTCAATGAATTTTATAAAAAATTTTTTGGCAAATTATAAACAAGTGAAAAAAAAAAATTTTTTTTTAAACTTCTTTAGTTGAGTAACGTATACGACGGAAGCGTTAACATACATTATTACAATTGTATCTCATGTTTCCAATAAAACTGTCAGTAAACTTTCAAAATTAATGGAGTTTTCAAAAAATTTCAAATATCTAGATTTAGAATGCAATTCAACAAAACGGTAAACATTGCAAAGAACTGGGACGATATTTTTTCATCCGAGTTGCAAAAACAAAAATTTCAAATATCTAGATTTAGAATGCAATTCAACAAAACGGTAAACATTTCAAAGAACTGGGACGATATTTTGTCATTCGAGTTGCAAAAATATCAAAATCAAAATTTTTGTTTTAACTTTAAGTTTTGTTATTAAGAATTATTCGAATAATTCGACCAGTTCGTCAATAATCCGTGAATAATTCGAATAATTCCGAATTTTTCAAAAAAAATACGGAATTTTTTGGTAAGATACGCAATTTTTCGAACCCTGACTTACGTTTTGTTACTTTTGACAGGCTGTGACATTGTATTGGACGACGTCAAGTGTGGCTGTCTTGATCCAGAATCTTTTGATGAAGACAAAACCTGTCAGAAAGTTTTTCAGGATACCTTCAACGCCTTCACAACCCTAAGGGTAACCAAACTAAATTAATTCAAATGAACTTTAAATCTAGTCCTTAATTTTGTGCAAGTGTCACATCACAATAACAATCTGTCGAGGTTTTCGACATTTGACTGTACACTAAGGATTAGATTTTTTCCTACAAAAATACTCTACTTTTTTCCCTTGTCGTATATCGTTTCTCTCGATAATTTACTTATTAAATGAGAAGTTTAACGTGTTAATATGAAAATGAAAACGAAAACAATGAACGAATATCGAGAGATTGGACCCAGAAAGCTGATCTTTTCACACTATCTTGGGACATTACGTAAGCAAAAATTACTAAAGGCGCACCTTATTGAACAAAATTTCAGGTTCGTCTGTTACTTTTTAGTTTTTTAATTAATGATTTTCGTTATAGATAATTTATTTTAGGATTGAGGCGCTTTCTTGCTTAGTTTGCGCTCCACTTGACTCTCACCAGATACCTTTCGTTCTTGTTCAGGACTTTTACGCACTCCATCAGCTGAACCTTTGACTTCATCAGGTGATTTTGGTTTGCCACTTTCTTGTGGAGAAACTTTTCGTTCTCCATCAACTAAACCTTGAGCTTTATCAATCGATTTCGATTTTTGATTTTCTTTACTTAATTTTCTTTCCTCTTCAACACCACTGCCAGATACCTTTCGATCTTTTTCAGAACCTTTACTTGCTACATCAATTGAATTTCGACCTTTACTTTCGTCAAGCGCAATTGTCTTATTCTCTACTGGACTTCCATCTTTCAGACTCAATTTTCGAGTCTCTTCAGAAATATTCTCATTACCTTTTAATTCAACACTTCGCTTTCGTGCTTCTTCAGAAATACTTAGCTTTCGAGTTTCTTCAGATTTTGGTTCTAAACTTGTCTTTCGAATTTCTACTTCAGGTGCTCCGAAACTGAGTTTCCGTGATTCAGCTTTTGTAGTCTTTAGATTACTTTTTTGCTTTTCTAAATTACTACCATCTGACGGCTTCCGAAGTTGAGCAGCATCACTGCTTCCTGAAGCCTTCCGTTCTTTTTCAGAACCAGGTGAACGTTGCTTTTGTAATGATGACTTTCGTCTCTCAATGACTGATGCAGATGGGTCAATAGAATTAGTTCCAGTAGTCGTGTCTTCTGAAGGCTTATGCATATTATCCTTTGAGATAATCATACTTTTTCGATTGGCCACGTTTAGTTTCCGGTTGGACCCAACCTGATACAAAAAAATAGACTACAATTTTAACCAAACTTTTTTTTTTCGTCTTTCGAATCTCTTCGGTTGTTTCTAATTGGCTAAGGCTTACCCTCTCAAGGTTTGCTCTTCGGCGATCTTCCTTTGCCTCCTCAAGTCCTTTCAGCATGTGTGACATCTTCTGTTTGAATCCTGTAGTAGAAAATTTTTCACGAACGGCTAGTGGGTCAATTTCTCCAAAATGTTCATGTCGAAATTTTGGAGGTAATCGACTCCCCTGCNTTTCACGAACGGCTAGTGGGTCAATTTCTCCAAAATGTTCATGTCGAAATTTTGGAGGTAATCGACTCCCCTGCAAAAAAAAAACAAAATTTGTCAAAAAAAAAATAATTTTTTTTTCATCTACACAAGTTTCTGAATTAATANTTTTCACGAACGGCTAGTGGGTCAATTTCTCCAAAATGTTCATGTCGAAATTTTGGAGGTAATCGACTCCCCTGCGAAAAAACAAAATTTGTCAAAAAAAAATAATTTTTTTTTTCATCTACACAAGTTTCTGAATTAATAACTCACTTCTTTAATTTCCTCTTCTTCATTGGCATCCATTCCTTCTGGAAAGAACGCTTCATACTTCGGTCGTTCCTCACCATCGAAACCTTCGAATTCCTATCAATTATTTCAAAAGGATAAGTTTTGAGTAGTAACTAATTAATAACTTTTATTAAGTTGCTTCAAATTTACCTCCATACTCTACAGAAACCATAAAAAAAACACGTTATTTAAATTATGGCATATCTTATTACAAAAATATTTGACTTTATAAAATAATGTAGTCATACCATGTAGTCATCAAAGTGTTTGCTAGCCTCTAAATCTGGACGTCCCATGTAGTCATTCTAACATTAATTCACACTTTAAAGAAGTTACATTAAGAACAAATTCAACACTTACAAACTCTTAGTCAATATAAAAGATAAAACTACTAATTATTCTTTTTTTTTAAGATGATCTAACCGTTGCATGACTACTTCCTGCAGCACCGTTCAAAATGTCCTCGCCGACAAACTCACTTCCCTATGCAATACAAACAATATATAAATTATTACATTATTGTTGTTTTAAATCTAAGTGATTTGATTGGTTATATTTAGGCATCTTGCGGATATCATATCCGGCAGCGTTGCCTGATATCGGATATCTGGCGTTTTTTGATTGCCGGATATCAAATACCCTATCAAATAGGATTTTTGAAAAAATTGTCTAGAAAATTTTCTGCGAAGATACCTATAAGTATCCGGTATCCGGCGGATAGTCTATCCGGCATTTTTAGGCGCCGGATATCTGCAACACCTCTACTTATAAGGCTGTTTGTAACTTACA
Organism: Holacanthella duospinosa; assembly: GCA_002738285.1. Lineage (NCBI taxonomy): Eukaryota > Metazoa > Arthropoda > Collembola > Poduromorpha > Neanuridae > Holacanthella > Holacanthella duospinosa. The sequence goes on along the minus strand of NIPM01000255.1, from coordinate 170,120 downwards.
TCATTCTTCATATATTTTTGCTTCAAACTGTCCATAACGACTTCAATGGGTTCATCTTCCATTTGCTTCAATGTCTTTCGCGCTATATATCCTCTAAATGCGCTCTTTCAAGCAGGTCATAAAATCATCAAAAATAATCAGTAAGTCAATCATAAAATTAAAATAACATAGTCATATTAGTGTTATGATTACCTGAATTTTGGAAGCACTTGTGTCACCCATTGCTTTTGTGATCCCAAGAGAATGGAGATGCGCAGCGAGTGCTGGATTCGACATTTCCAGTTCCTTCCGGTATTTATGCCCACGGAATAATTTTTGAATTTTTGTTGCAAATGCATTTGCTTCGAAGAGACTTATTCTGTAGTAAGCGAGGATTTCAAGTACATCACGACCGGAAACGTACATATTGCCTGGATGGCGCCAATCGTCCCATAGACTTCGCTATTCCCCCAAAATGAAAAGTTTTTTAATACAAAACTTATTACTAAATCAATAATGTTGTTCAAAAATCATTTACCCGATGAAGATCATTCTCTTCCTTTAGGCCTTTGACTATTTTTCTTGCCATGAATCCACGATAAGCAGATTGGATAATAAGTGCAAGAATATTGGCTATTTCAATTGGTATTTTGAACTCTGATAAGAAATCGATGAGTTCTTCTTCTGAAAGTAGGCTCGAACCATCCCAACTCCATCGACGCCACTGCCAACTCTTTCTTCGATTACCAGAACCCTCCGACCTCATCACAGTCTCTTTGAAATCACGAATAACCAATTTGTCCTCGAGCATGTTTGCCAAAAAATCGTAGACATCAGTAGGTTGGTTTCTGAGCACCTGAAGAGAACAAATATACACTTTAGTTTTTTTTTTAATTTTGTCAACCAATCAGAATGTAGCTTACTTCTCGGGTACATTCTTCCAGGAGAAGTTTGAGTCCAATAGGAATGTGGAAAACCTTTCGTTGACCATGGAGTTCTAAGATAGGCCCCGCGGGCATTTCAGGCAATTGCCTATGCGCCATCTTCCTAATAAATTTTTCTAAAAATAAGGTTTAGTCTCTATAGTTTCGTAANTCAGGCAATTGCCTATGCGCCATCTTCCTAATAAATTTTTCTAAAAATAAGGTTTAGTCTCTATAGTTTCGTAACACAACAGCGATCAAAGACAGTTGATGTTTCTTTTTTCAGTTTTTAAACCTAAAACTAAAATTCGTTAGAGTTAAATAATTTTCGATGAAGGCAGCAAAAAAAAGTAGTGCAGTGTTGAAAACATTTGGTAATGTTCCTTCTGAATCTGAAACAAAAATTTTATAACAATCACCGTAAATATTGTANTCAGGCAATTGCCTATGCGCCATCTTCCTAATAAATTTTTCTAAAAATAAGGTTTAGTCTCTATAGTTTCGTAATACAACAGCGATCAAAGACAGTTGATGTTTCTTTTTTCAGTTTTTAAATCTAAAACTAAAATTCGTTAGAGTTAAATAATTTTCGATGAAGGCAGCAAAAAAAAGTAGTGCAATGTTGAAAACATTTGGTAATGTTCCTTCTGAATCTGAAACAAAAATTTTATAACAATCACCGTAAATATTGTACTGATTATTGTTGTGTAAGTACCCGCTCAGGTTGCCCAGAGGATAATTAAATTGCAAGCCCATTATCGAACATGTATTAAATTAATCATAGTGATTTTAGATTAATTCCTCATAGCAACCTTGAAATTAACTTTCAAAAGCCAATGTGTTAATTTTATTTTAACAAGAAATGAATTTGTATAACTTACAAACTCAATATTGATATTCTAAACAAATACAGTAAACTTTCCAAATCTACTGATATAGTAGATTAAATCCTGGATTTAAGTAATCTGAGGAACTTACTTACAAATACCAGAGAACATTATTGAGAGGCTCAGGTGCATTGTCGCTTAGAGCAACTCCTGTGAGATAGGCCNCTTACAAATACCAGAGAACATTATTGAGAGGCTCAGGTGCATTGTCGCTTAGAGCAACTCCTGTGAGATAGGCCAACTTGTGAGCAAACTGACACGGTGCAGGAACAGCTACAGTTCCTGACCAGTTGAAATAGAGATGACAAAGCTTGAAAGTAAGCTGTTGCATTGCATCTGGATTCACTGGTACGTTCTGAAAGATTACGTTGTAATTTGTAGGACTCACTGTTCCCTGCCGAACAGACTGAGATACCATGAAGTAATCATATCTGAAAGATATACAAACAAATTTAGACAACAAAAGTTCAATAATCATAGTAGATCTCAACTTACCGTCCAGGAAGCGTGATGACTTCGTCAAGAACAGTGCCAGGAGGTGGGTTACAAATCCCACCACTTTTAACAGCCAAATACCGACTGTTGATTTTCTTTGTAACCACAATGAAAGATAACTTTGGTAAAGTTTCTCCTGCATACACTTCGTTTATTCCAGCCTACAAAACAAAAAACAACCAATGAGAAACAATGTTTGTNAAAGTTTCTCCTGCATACACTTCGTTTATTCCAGCCTACAAAACAAAAAACAACCAATGAGAAACAATGTTTGTATAGACAACAGATACAAATTAACCTGCATCATCTTCACTTCATGTTCAACAACAAACTTCAATTGACNTGTTTGTATAGACAACAGATACAAATTAACCTGCATCATCTTCACTTCATGTTCAACAACAAACTTCAATTGACCCTCCCCAACACCATCACGAAAGAGCAGAATTCGATCAGGATAATAACCATTCTCTTCCCTGAATGCTTCTAAGCATTCTAAAAAAANATCACGAAAGAGCAGAATTCGATCAGGATAATAACCATTCTCTTCCCTGAATGCTTCTAAGCATTCTAAAAAAAATCACAAATAACAAAAATTACAATAGCATTCATATCAAAAGCTCAACTAAAAAAAAATAAGCTTACTCTTCGTATCATTGCACATATTCCTTGACAATTCTGATTTGTCTTTATGGAAACTCNAAAAAAAAATAAGCTTACTCTTCGTATCATTGCACATATTCCTTGACAATTCTGATTTGTCTTTATGGAAACTCACGACAGAAAAGTATCTCCCAAGATTTGGAGTCACTGTAGCGACCAATGCGCCTACACTTTCGAGCTTTCTTTCTGCGCAGTGATAAACATCAAATCCAAGTATCATAGCAGATTTCTATATAAAAAANACACTTTCGAGCTTTCTTTCTGCGCAGTGATAAACATCAAATCCAAGTATCATAGCAGATTTCTATATAAAAAAAAACTGAATTACTTTTTAATCAAATTACACATAATATTGAATACGTCTTACATTGAACGGAACCTTAATGCNAAAAAACTGAATTACTTTTTAATCAAATTACACATAATATTGAATACGTCTTACATTGAACGGAACCTTAATGCTCCATGGAATGCCACCTAACTTCGCGTTCACTTGAATAGCCACTTTAGACATAATAGAATTGAAATTTTTGCTGTCCAAGTTCTTAGCCACAAAACATTGGATTGCAACTGTAGAACAAAAGAATGATTAATTTTATGCCATTTATAAATAAACATATTTTTCAGACTTACTTCCATATCGAAGCACAAACAGCTTCTTCACTTGGCAATAACGCTGAAGCTGGTTATTGGGCAAAATGAAGACAACAAATTTTACGTTTTTGAAATCACGTAAGGGCTTAATGAGCTCTTGNAGCTGGTTATTGGGCAAAATGAAGACAACAAATTTTACGTTTTTGAAATCACGTAAGGGCTTAATGAGCTCTTGCTCATTGCACCGACTCCGACTCTCGTAGAAAAATCTACAAATAGTTATTTAAAAAAATTTTTTTTTTTTTTTTTNAGCTGGTTATTGGGCAAAATGAAGACAACAAATTTTACGTTTTTGAAATCACGTAAGGGCTTAATGAGCTCTTGTTCATTGCACCGACTCCGACTCTCGTAGAAAAATCTACAAATAGTTATTTAAAAAAAATTTTTTTTTTTTTTTTTTTTTTTAGAGTAAAAGTTTACAATTGAGACTACTCACGTCTTTAGGGGATTCACAACTTGCNTCATTGCACCGACTCCGACTCTCGTAGAAAAATCTACAAATAGTTATTTAAAAAAATTTTTTTTTTTTTTTTTTTAGAGTAAAAGTTTACAATTGAGACTACTCACGTCTTTAGAGGATTCACAACTTGCATTCCAAGAAGACCCGCTTGCTCTCGTAATCCTTCCAGAAAACGAGAGGATTTGGCCTNGGGATTCACAACTTGCATTCCAAGAAGACCCGCTTGCTCTCGTAATCCTTCCAGAAAACGAGAGGATTTGGCCTTTTGTTCTGTCGGAATGTACATAACCCAGTCCGTCAGAGCAACTCGGGTCAACATGAAATTCCCTACAAAACAACCAAAATCACAAACAACTAATTTAGTCTTTCTTGAAGTCAATGACAAAAAATACATGTTTTCAAATATTCTTACGTTTGAGAACATTTGTCCAATCTGCAACATGGTCAGGACGAAATAAAGCCACACCTCCTGATTTTGGGGCCAATTGAATCTCCTCCTGTGGGAGAATTCGAGCAGTAGCTTGAAGAAACTCTGGGTTGAATTCAATATCCCAGTTCCCAAACTCTTTACAAACCTGTATTACAAAATCAATCAACAAGGCACAATGTTACAGAAGTAAATATAAAACTTCGGCTTTATATTATGAGAACTGAAACTATAAAAAAATTTTTTTCAGTAATGAAAACTCAGAAACTTACAGTTTCATTTGTTTTCAAGACGTTCATGAATTCATCAAGCTTTTGCTTCCGCTTTTTCGGATCCATGTGTAAATGTTCGGCGAGCTGCTGCATGAGTCGAAAGTCCTTTCTTTGATCTTCAGATAGTCCAGTGAGATTTGACAAGCTGGGAATCAAATAAATGTTTGTCTTCATTCCCTTATTAACATCCTTCTTCCGTGGGTGAGAAACGAGTAAAGGTTGCTGCATTTCAGTGTCAGGAATATCGATCCCGTAGCGATTCTGGTAGTACTCTTTGTAAGAAACATCTTTCAAAGTTCCGTCTGATGCTTTCACAGAGAAAGTTGCCAATGGAGTCGAATCAAAATCGATCTCATCAATTCGATAAGTTTTTCGATTATAATGGGTCAACACTATTTGACCAAGAAGTTCGTTCCTAATTGCTTCTTGCTGTAAAAAAAANGTTTTTCGATTATAATGGGTCAACACTATTTGACCAAGAAGTTCGTTCCTAATTGCTTCTTGCTGTAAAAAAAAATATATATATTAAAAAAATAATTAAGCCACAACCATGACGACTAATTTGGCAATTGGACTTACACCACGACGGAGATCTGAGTTCCGTGCCAGNAATTAAGCCACAACCATGACGACTAATTTGGCAATTGGACTTACACCACGACGGAGATCTGAGTTCCGTGCCAGCATGTTCTTGATGATGTCCAACACGTTCGTAGTCCTGAGAACCTTGTGTGTCACTTCTGCACAAAGCAGTAGACCTGAATCATGATGCCGAATTGCAGTTATATAACCTGGCCAAAGTTCCAGAAAAGCCCCTGGGACGAGGATTTTTGCCTTTTCATTATAGAAGTTCCGTCCGAGCTCCTCCAGCTCCATGAGATTCAAACANCCTGGGACGAGGATTTTTGCCTTTTCATTATAGAAGTTCCGTCCGAGCTCCTCCAGCTCCATGAGATTCAAACACTTTCGAAACACTGTGTTATAAAACTGGAGAAAGGCTTGATCCTCCATTTTAATTTCGCCTACCTGACGCAACTTTATTTTATAATCTTGAGAATTGCTTTTTGCAACAAGCTCCAAATGCTAAAACACCAGAAATTGATTATCTCAGGCCAAAGGTTAGATGGTTCAAAATTTATAACAAATTATCATAATTATAAAATAATTTTTGTACCTCAATTTCAATTTTTTGAGTTTTGTAAAGCATCGCTCCATCGAATATATAAGGTGCCAATTTATCAGTGTGGATTGCCAAAAGTTGTTTTTTGAGGAATGTGTGATCCTCAGTAGGATAAAAATCAACACGGTATTGCTTGATAGTAAAATTAGGACGTTTCTCCATTGCCACATAGTTAGTGACAACTGGCAATTTTTCACCTCTTGTTCCACTCTTGTTGAAATTTTTGTACACTGTTACGGATCCTGTCCCGCGTGTAGCAGTAGACAATCCTGTGTCACATGACGAAACGCTGCGAGAATCGTCTAACTCAACATCATCTAATGAGCTCCCACCTACAATTACATAATCCCATATCTTAATTCATCAGTTTTCTAATAAATCGTAACATTTATTGTGAATTTAAAAACTTGATTTACATGACACGGCTCCCCTAAACTGTCTAGTCTGCTGGAATCTTGTAATTGAGTCCAAGACCCCAACACCTAGTAGTGTAAATAAAACGTTACTAGTTAATTAAATTCCCGTTTTCACTTTCTGTCATCTCACTTGAAGCTGAAGTACAAGATTGAGCAGATCCAGATGCAGAAGAGCCGGCAACTGAAGAAGCATCAGCCTGAAATCTGAACGTTGGAATTGNTTGAAGCTGAAGTACAAGATTGAGCAGATCCAGATGCAGAAGAGCCGGCAACTGAAGAAGCATCAGCCTGAAATCTGAACGTTGGAATTGCAAGAGGAGTAACTGGAGCAGTTGTAATACTCTCCTAATTCAATATAAAGTGTCAGTTATTCAAAAAATAAGTATAAAAGAAATTACTTAAGCTGAGAAAGAATCAGGAAAAAACACAAAGATTCCTCTTAACGTTAACACCTTGATTTCACACAAATAAAGCATTTTGGACATTTTGTCATTTTTTTTGTATGTCAATGAACTGACGCCTTCTCGATAATATTGAATATCTCCCTCTATGAATAATAATTGTATCGAAAAGTTTTATTCAAAATTAGGCTCTTCTGCCAGTGTCCTCTCCTCGCATTATGAGGGGACAACTACTCATAAACANAAGTTTTATTCAAAATTAGGCTCTTCTGCCAGTGTCCTCTCCTCGCATTATGAGGGGACAACTACTCATAAACAAGAAAATCACACACATAAGCAAATGTTATTCGTGATTCGTGAATGAGAGGATTTTCGAGTCATAAACAAGAAAACTAGAAGATGTGATACATAATATAATATCCAATTATACTATAGGATCAGGATCGTTAGTTTTTAAAATCTCGTTTCAAGTAATTGCGGATTATAATTAGCCTAATAATTGTTTAAAAAATTCTATGGAATAATATTTCTCGTCAAGAATTAGTTACGGGAAAGTAGCAAGGCATAGACCAAAAATAAGTGTACGTTCAATATAAGGTCAATTAAAAAAAAACTCAAGAATTGATTTTTTGAAATCCAATGCTAAAAAAGAATNGACCGAAATAAATTGGACTAAAGTGTGCAGTTGGGACCCAAAGATTTAAGCCGAACCTTCAGTTGCAACAAATGCTTTTTCGCGGTTCCAGTTATAATAAAGACATGCTTTTACGTCGGTTAACATGAGCGCCAAATAATGGTATACTTTCTGGAGAAACCAACTTTTTTTTTTCAGATAAAATTTAATGAAGATTTCCCTTAAATTATATAAAAATCATCTGACTTATATATTGGAGTTGCGATAGTGTTTAAATTAAACATTCCTTAAACAATAAATCAGACAGTTGGATTTTTATGATCCAAATTAGTATACAACCGGGTTTTTAGGCTTCAATTAAGTGAATTAATTAAAAAAATTGTAAATACTTACCTAAAATAACAAAGTATTGTTAATTATTTTATACTTTTTATCAGTATTTCGTCGCTTTTTGGCAAGTATTTAAGTAAGTAAAACGCTGTTTTTTAGAAAGTATATATCCGCCCTCTGCTCATAAACAAGAAAATCACACACATAAGCAAATGTTATTCGTGATTCGTGAATGAGAGGATTTTCGAGTCATAAACAAGAAAACTAGAAGATGTGATGCATAATATAATATCCAATTATACTATAGGATCAGGATTGTTAGTTTTTAAAATCTCGTTTCAAGTAACTGCGGATTATAATTAGCCTAATAATTGTTTAAAAAATTCTATGGAATAATATTTCTCGTCAAGAATTAGTTACGGGAAAGTAGCAAGGCATAGACCAAAAATAAGTGTACGTTCAATATAAGGTCAATTAAAAAAAAACTCAAGAATTGATTTTTTGAAATCCAATGCTAAAAAAGAATAAAATTGGCTGGCTATATTTCGGTATATAATTAGGGAGCCTTCGACGATTTGCACCAAATTTTTTTGTAAGCACATATGATGAATTTTGAAGTAGTTTTATGTAAATTTTTCATAGCAACCTTGACCCCCCTCATGACGGAAGTCAAAACAAAAAGCACCGGAATAAGATTGCTAGAAAAAAAAANCATAGCAACCTTGACCCCCCTCATGACGGAAGTCAAAACAAAAAGCACCGGAATAAGATTGCTAGAAAAAAAAAGCAACCTTGCATCGGAGGAAGTTGATAGGAAAAAAGTTATGAGTTTTTGTAAATCGTGGAAATGTTGTTGAAAAGTTACAGGACTTGGTATTTAGCAGGGTCCTCTAACATAACCCTGGGATTTAGGTGTTTTTTTTTAGGTTACTAAACTATTTTTTAAATTAAATATTTGCTTCGATTTCTGGTTGGACTGAACCAAAGGAGGCTCAAAAAAAAAACTTAGAAAAATTTCAGAACNCAAATGTTGCTTAGAATAGTTCAGTGACCAACTTTTTCTAATTAATTTTTTCTCTGTGATCAACTGTTGAAGTGTTTGAAGTTTTGAAACAATATACATTCGTTGTTAGGATTAGGATTCGTTAGGTTGTTAGACTAGGTTGTTAATTAATAGAATATTTCAGTAGTATTTTGTTATAACGCGAAAGAAATGGCGGCGCGCTTTCGATAGCTGTTGAACGAGCCTTCGGCACGTTCAAACGCCGCAGCTAAATATGGTCTGAACTACCTGAACGCGATATCCGTTACAGGTATGCAATCACGCTCAACTACCCCAATCACGATTGTGCATGTTACCGATCCGTGTTTGCGTGAATACGTCTATTACCCAACAAAACAATTGACAAAAACACCTCTCAACCTTACGTAATTACAAGGAAAAACTTCAAAACTTTGAACAGTTGATCACAGAAAAAAGTATATTAGAAAAAGTTGGTCACTGAATTATTATAAGAAACATTTGTAGAGGTCATTCCATCGCTCAACAGGAACACATAACATGGTTGTGAAATTTTTCGTTTTTTTTTAAATTTTCAAAATTTTCAAAAATTTGAACAAGTAATCATAGAGAAAAATTTTATTAGTAAAAGTTGGTCACTGAACTAAAGCAACATTTGTAGAGGTCATTTCGTCGCTTGAGAGGGACACATAACATGGTTGTGAAATTTTTTTTTTTTTTTTGCTGGGAGGATCTAATGGGAATATTTTGAGCCCCCTTTGGTTCAGTCCAACCTGATTTCTTACATAAATGAATGAATTTTTGCACAATTAAAAAAAAATTAACTCCTTACTTCTTTCATTCCTTCCATTAGGTTTAAAAAAAAGTGAGGTACTCTTTAGTTAAATCCAACCAATTCCGATGCTTTTTTTTTACTTTTGACATGAAGGAGATCACAAATGCTTACTATTTAAATAATACAAAAAAAAAAAAAATCGGTGCAATTCGGAGGTTTCTAATCCGAAATGTGTGTCAATTATAATTCAGAGGACTTAATCTNAAAAAAAAAATCGGTGCAATTCGGAGGTTTCTAATCCGAAATGTGTGTCAATTATAATTCAGAGGACTTAATCTTACCTGGCATGGCTGCATTCCAACAGGCAAACCGGGAACAGTAGTAGTGGGCGTAGAATTAGCGGCTCCTCTAATCGCTCGAGCTCGACCCCTTGGTTTGGGATCCGAATCAGCCATTTTCTTTTGGAGTACTGAAAATTATTAATAAAAAATTATCCTATTTTGAAAATTTGATTGTAAAAAAGTAGAAGTCCGTCACTCTTACTGTGTCTGTCACTCCAAGTGGAAGTGACAGACGAAAATTGCAGTAAGTAAAAAAGAAATCAAAAAACTAACTTACGTTTCAAAATCCAGACGATGACAACTAAATGGAACTAAAATGGAATCTATCCGTTCGGTTGGCGAGTTGGAAGAAGAATGAACAGAAATAAGTTCAGTAAAATGATAAAATAGAAAATGCGAGAGAACGAGGGGTCAACCTCCGCCATGAGGCGTTCCTTTGTGTTTTTCTACTTTTTCAAAATCTCACCTCATTTCTCCATCATCACCACCACCAGGACCAATCAGCCGCGACCATGCATGATTTTCCTCCACCCCCTACTAAACACTTGTCTTCTTCAGCGTACAAAGTACAAAATTACAAAATTGATTACAAAATGATTACAAAATGTTTACAAAATACATAATTTTTCAGTTGCCAAAATAAAAAANCAAAATACATAATTTTTCAGTTGCCAAAATAAAAAATAAAAATTCAAAATAGAAAAGCTAAATTTCATTATCCCCAGCAAGAATTTATGCAGGAAATACATAAATTTGAATATCCAAAGCTCAACTTCCTATTTCCGGCAATAATTTCAGAATTTAAAAATTTTNAATAAAAATTCAAAATAGAAAAGCTAAATTTCATTATCCCCAGCAAGAATTTATGCAGGAAATACATAAATTTGATATCCAAAGCTCAACTTCCTATTTCCGGCAATAATTTCAGAATTTAAAAATTTAAAATTTTATATTAGGTAGTTATATGGCTGATCCTCCGTTTATTTAAAAAAATCGACTTAAAATTTTTATGTTCAAATTTAAAGTATGATTAGTTATGGCAAGCACAAAAAACTTATTGCAAGTTTAGTTTTGTGACTAACTGACTTTCATCAAACTTTAGAAAAACATTGAGGGAATTAGTATTTAAAAAGGATAATCAGTCCCGACACCTACCGTTATTTGAAGAAACAAACACGAGGGAAAGAAAAAAATTTGACTCTAGCTAAAAGTTCATAACTTAACTGCTGACGTAACGTAAAATATTTTACGTCGCCTAATAAAATAAAGTATACGTAACTGTCATACACAGTTGCCATTTCGCGGGTTTTTTACGACAAATGATTTTACGTCGACCTTATTTATTAGGTCGACGTAAAATTATGAGTAAAATTTTTAGGTGAAAAGCCATAACTATATATTATCCAACCAAGTTTAAGAAGTCGATCGATTAATCAAAATTGAATCTATCATGCTAAATAGAGTTTGTAAGAAGACAGAACAAGCAGGTGGAGTAATACAAAGTAGTTCTCACTGAGAGAGAGGTCGAAGTAAACCACCGCCGTTGATTGTATCAGCCCATTGCTTCCTAACAAATCAACCTAACCTAACAACCTAACAAAAATCTTAACATTTAGTGCAATGGGCTGACACAACCAGCGGACGGTGCTTTACTCCTACCGGAGAGAGGAGAGAATTTGAGAGTATGTAGAGATTTTCTCTCAAAGGTTGCACTCTGCCCTCCAACTGTTCCAACGCGAGCGTTACATCGCAAATATCTGGGTCGTCCAGATATGAGCCTTCATGCGAATACGTCAAGAAAATATCAAAACTTGTCTTCTCGCTCATCATCGCAAACCTATGGAAAAGCAAAAGCTATGGATTTTTGATTCAAAACCAGCAAAATCGCGTCGTGTCACATAGCATAAACAAAACCATCGAACTAACCATAAGGGTGTGATGATAACAATACTTTTAAAATCAACCGCCCTCCATTAGTTAAATTTAGTGTGACGTGACATAATATAAAAAATTTTCTTACAAATTAGTTAACTTATCAGTTTTAATTAGCTAGATATACGCTTTTAGTCTGTAAATAAAAAAACCTAAGGAAGTTCTTTATTTTGTACAATATTATTTTGTAATTTGTAATTTTGTACAAAAAACCAAAAAAAAATTTAGAAATTTTTTGAAATATTTAAGCCCCACCTCAACCCCCGATGAATTAAATAACACTGCAGGAAAGTAAGGTATTTTACTCAAGACAAAACTTACTTTTGGCCCAACCCAAATTTTGGCGCATGCTCTTTGCTACTCACTAGAAAAAGCACTCCAGTAAATTAAATTTCCCCCATTTTTAGAATCTTGCATGAAAATCCTTGATTATTGAAAAGTTAGTACAACAACCCTTTAAAAAAAATCAGCTCACTATTGATCTGGAATATAATTTATTCAGTTTCTCAATTAATTTATAATCATTGGAAATAATTTAACTTGTGTTTAACTTAAGGTTGTCTTCTTAATTAGTGTGGATGTCGAGTCACAGTAGCAGAATTTTTCCAAAAAACCATCCCTAATGCAACTGACATCTGTTGAGATTCTATTCATTCTTAGTATATCCATAGATACATGAAATTCTTGTTGTAATGGTTCTGTTGTAACATTACCATTTCTTGAGAAAAAGTTAACATTTGCTTCAAAAATGAATTGTCCTGGTTGTGTCACAAAAGCAACAATATACGTAGAATTGGTCGTTCCATCACGAGAATTTTGTCTATATTTTGCTACTGCACCTGCTTCTATACTCAAAATTTTCAATTTTGCACATTGTGGAGGAAGAAAGGAATTAATGTGTACAATAGCTGCTTCTGCTGATTTTTCCAAAAGACTATCATTTGTAGAAAGTCGTTGTGGAACAACACAAGCACAAAAGCTTTCAGCGATTCCAGCTCCTATACATTCTCGAAGTATTGGGACTTCTTCAAAAAATGATTGCCCAAATTTTCTACCAATTTCTAATCCTGTAGTTTTATGTTTTATAACAGGTAACTCAGGTGTTGTTGTGAATTCATTTAAAATATGTGACATGGTCCGATAAAGGTCAAAAGTAGAGGTTAATCTCCTATACAAATTAGATTCAAATTGAAGTAAATAATAATTATTATTATTAATTAGAAATTATAGATTATAAATTATTATTGATTTGTTTTACTTACATTGAATTTGTTTTGAGTGTTGGTAACCAATCACTATGTTTCGTTCCAAGTGTTTGGGGTAAATATACCCAAAAATTTGGCAATTTATCTTCATACCATCCTGCAAATGTTTGTCTAATTGAACCAAATCGATAACCATGGTCACTCATGAAGAATAGCAATGTATTGTTGAGATCTAAATTCTTGAGAAAATCAGCATAAAGCTCATCAGCATATTTCCCTCCTACGAGACTCCCATGTGCTAGATTTGTCATCCATGAAAGTAAAAAAAGTGGAACATCAATATCAGTCGCCATTTTCATCACATTGGCAATGTATCGTAGAATCACTTCATCCACAGACTCCGTCCCAATGCAATCGATTGTAAAATACTGTTAAAAAAATTATTACAATTTATTGAAACTTTCGATTAATAATAATTAATTCTCAAACTTAGTCCCCCTTCACTAATTCGTCAGCACAAATCGAGTCGATAGAGTCGATCTTTTTAGTAAATTTGCAACATAATGTCTGTCTCAAGGTTGTTGCTATGAGAAATCTACAAAAAAAATCTTTGATAAGTCGGTTCGACCAGGGTCCATGGAGACCGTTTGTTGTCGCTTCGCTTTATAAAGCGAAGCGACAACAAACAATCTCCATGGACCCTGGGTTCGACATCCAGCTTCAAAAAAAACGAAATTTGAAAATGAGCCGAGTTATGGACTAACCTTATCAAAGATGTTTTTTGTAAATTTCTCATAGCAACCTTGGTCCGTCTGGTAAAAATTGCCGTTTTTTTCAGTTTTATACTTAAAGTGGTGTTACTATAGGGAAATTGATTAAAAACTTGTAAACAACCAGTTCGTCTATCGATTTGATTTAGACTGACGAATTAGTGGAAAGGACAGCATATTTTAAAACTTACAGGTGTGGGTTCATGTTGGTAAACTCCAAGCATAAATGGACGGAGGTAAATATCCGTAGGTTGTTTTACAAATCCTGTTTTGAGATAATGGAAAATAGCAAGTAATGGAGCATCCTCTATAAATGCTGTCATATAATTGGCTCTTGAGAATCGTTTCCAGAGATACGGGCATTCATCTTGTGGAGTGTCATTATCAAAAAAACAAGAATCTCTTAGATTGGCTTCCAGGTATCCACTCAGTGCAGCCATTATGTTAGGTAGTGTATTCTCACCAACTTTATACAACAAAAAACAAAAAAAAATAAAAATAAAAAATAATGCTAAGAAATGTACAATTTGGATTTATTCTTACCTTTTGTATATCCTAACATTTCCACCGCACCCAATCCTTCCAACATGGCTCTTGTTTTTGGCATAGTACGATGGAAACTGAGTCTTGACATAGAATCAATACCTATTATCACAACATTTGGCGGTTTTTGAAATGGAATTTCTGGTTCTTTCCTTTGACTTTTTCGTTTCCAATAGCGAATTTTTGATTGGACCTTGGGTTCATCCGGTGAGACAGCAAAGGCATGGAATTGTCTGTAGAGAACATCGGAGGATAAAGGCCAGTACTTTCCTCTACAATGAACACGGATGAATGGACTTGTCATCCGATTTACCACCACTTCTAGTGGACTACATGTTGAAGAATATCTAAAAAAAAAAAAAAAAAAAAAAATCACACAATTATCAACTTTTTTCAAAATTAAAAAATTCAATCCAAAGTACTAAAAAAATGCTTCTAAACTTGTCTAAATCAATTGATCAAATCAAACATAAAACATATATTATTGAATAAATATTTTGTAAACTTACCTCACACGTTCATCCGCCTTTGAATCATAATTGTTAATTGATTGTTCCACTCTTGTAATCGTATAGTAGCAGCAGGTGACAGTACCCATTGAGTATCCAGATTCAGCTAATGAACTAACATTTATTATGAGATTCTATTTAAAAAAAAAAAAAAAAAAAAACACCAATTACAACCTTGTTAATTTTTGATTGGTTATTCTTAAATCTCACCATTCCTTCCTGATAGGTCCATTGGCGTTGTCGTAAATGGCAGTTTTTTCGTGGGATATCTTCTTCAATTAGAAGTGGGAGTATTGCTTGGTCCCAGGCACTAATATTGAGAATGTTGCAAGTGGGTGTGTTCACAGTGAATCCGAGAGCTATAGCATCTTCAGCTGCTAGAAAATCTTTAAAAAAAAATACAAAAAATACAAAAAAATACAAAAAATACAAAAAATTCAAAAAAATACAAAAATTACAAAAAATACAAAAAAAAAATACAAAATAATATATATAAAATATTAAAAATTAAATTAAAATGAGAAGAAGTCAAGGTAAATTTCTAATTTCCTTACAATTGTTGGTAAAATGTGACTTTGGGGGGTTGTAATATCTTTCTGTAACTACATAAAGCTGGAGGGAGTAGACTGTAAGTGAGACCATACAAAATACGAAGAGTGAAAAACAAAATTTCCGCCGTCTTGTTTTTTTAACCAATAGGGAACTCTCCAGCCGACCAATCATCCTCATGATTTTTTCACTCTAATTTTGAGTCAAAATTTTTGACTAGATCAAGTCTTAAAACTCTTCTCGATTTTCATTTCTTTTCATCCAATTTTCTTCTTCCCCTGAAGCGTTTCATAAATTTCATGGTGTGAAAACGTCCAGAAATCCTAAAAATATTTAAAAAAAAAAATAAAATAAAAATTTACTTCCAAACTCAACTCAACGAACTTAAAATTACAAAATTTCAATTCAGAATAGGAATCTTTTATAACACTTTCTGACCAGTTAGAATAACATTTTGACCTCATTTAGACCCATTTTCGATGAATTGAACATAACCATTTAGCGACTTAGGTAATTTCGATAAAGGCTATTAAAGTCTTACTCGAATTGGTGTATCATAAAAAACTGTTCCAATTACTCTCCTGATTATAAACTTTCACTAATTAAATTTTCCACAATTATTGACTCTCATTTCTCTTAAATTCTCTACAAGTTAGACAAAAAGATAATAACTGCAAGAATATAAAATAAGATTTACGATAGCAACCAAAAATTTTTCACTCTAACAACCAAGACCAAGAGTAGAGAGAATAGAGTGGAAAAACTACTTTTATTTTTATTAGAATTGTAAATTAATCAGTATAAAATCTCCCTATTTTCCAAGGTCTTTCAATAATCATAATGGGGTAAAAAAAATTTTTTTTTTGTCCAGTCCAGGTTTATACAGGTGTATTTTATTTGCATAACAAAAAAGAAAAAGAAAAATTTGGCAACAAAAAAAAGCGTTATACAAAAATTATTCTACTATTCACCAATTTGCAAAATGATTTCATTATTATTGGCAACATTACCATTAATGATTGCATGTGCATGATTTTTTTTTTTTTTTTTGAAATTTGCATGATTCATGAGCATGATTCATGAATGTTAGTATAAAACAAGTGATCCAAATTTTAAAAAAAAAAATAAAAAAAATTGTAAAACATGAGATATTTTTATAACATTACATTTGCTCAAAATAATTTTACATTTAAAGCAATCAATAAAGGAGTTATTTTATTGGTTTACTAATAATTTATATCATGACGATATCTTTCACTCAAATCTAAAAATAGTACAGACATGATTGTTTCTATCTGCCCAATTTATTGCAAAAAAAATACCAGACAGAGAGGGTATGCAAAAAAAATGCATTTCTTTAATTTCCACTAAATTCTTCTTTCTGTCGTCTAATAATGAGTAGTCTCAAGAATTCAGAACCATTCGATGTGACGAAAAGAAAACTGAATACCAAAGTGGTGAAAAACTCTTAAATTTATAAAAAAAAAATATATATATATATACGATTTTGACAAACAAACGGTACTTTATTGATTCCATATCATTGGACTTAAATTCAATTTTAAATAATTTTAATTCAATTTTAAATAATTTTAATTCAATTTTAAATAATTTTAATTCAATTTTAAATAATTTTAATTCAATTTTAAATAATTTTAATTCAATTTTAAATAATTTTAATTCAATTTTAAATAATTTTAATTCAATTTTAAATAATTTTAATTCAATTTTAAATAATTTTAATTCAATTTTAAATAATTTTAATTCAATTTTAAATAATTTTAATTCAATTTTAAATAATTTTAATTCAATTTTAAATAATTTTAATTCAATTTTAAATAATTTTAATTCAATTTTAAATAATTTTAATTCAATTTTAAATAATTTTAATTCAATTTTAAATAATTTTAATTCAATTTTAAATAATTTTAATTCAATTTTAAATAATTTTAATTCAATTTTAAATAATTTTAATTCAATTTTAAATAATTTTAATTCAATTTTAAATAATTTTAATTCAATTTTAAATAATTTTAATTCAATTTTANAGGGGTCTACCTTTTTAGTTTCACACTTTCACAGATGACTTTATTGCACACTTTTATGTTGAAGCGCGCATGAGTGTGAAGCCACAACGGGTGAGACCTCTATACAATTCACACTTGAAAATATTTCAACTCTTTCTGTACTAGTGTGCAAAAGTGTGAAGAGGAATCGGGTGAGCCCTAGCTTTGAAGTAACTTCTACTTGAGTTTTAGTAATTAAATTATTTAGTAAAAAGTTATTTGCAACATATTTGAGGATGCTTTGCACGATTTGGACGATCTTGGTTCTGCTGATGAGTCAAAGGAAGATAAAATTTACCTGAATTTAATTGAGGTTGAGAAGGTAATTTTGTTTTAAATGATTTTTGTCGTTAATCAAAATCTTGAAAACAATTGAAACAAAAATCTGAAGTTTTGAATCACGTTTTAAATAGACGGAGTATGAGAAGTGTAAACAAGTGTGAAAAAAATTATTTGATCACTTTCACACTTTCACATTTTGTCCCGCTACGGGCGTGTTTTCACACTTTTGTAAAGACTTCTGTGAAAGTTCTCAAGTATGAAATTTTTTCGGGTGAGACCTGTTTTTGTGCACTTCTGTAATTGGTTCTTTACACTTTCTGAGGAGGAGTTTCGCACTTCTCCTTCACACATCTGTGAAAGTGTGAAAGTGTGCAATATGAAAAGGTAGACCCCTTATTTATCTAAATCTATTCCCATGTCATGATGCATCGGCTGGCGATTTTGCTATTTTTACTCAATAGACATTGCATTGCTATCGGCGATGCAGAGGTTGTCAAATTGATTTAAACCACAAGAGTTTAGACATTTTAGTGGTAAAATTTCCTGATTTAAACTAATTTTAAACTTAAAAAAAAAACACACACACACTTGTGGCTGGTTCCTTACGATTAGATACCGCAAATTAATTAAATTAAGCTCAAACCTTCAGTAGATTTATCTTAAATTAGAATTTTTTTTTCTAATATTAGTTATTACTGTTTCGTTAAAAATATCAAGTATAGTACTTATAATCGGGTCTGTTTTACTTGATGTTTCTTGAAAAATCAAGTAAAATTTCTTGAGAAAATTTTAAAATTTTAATCCAATCAAACTACGCAGACTCACCCACTCCATTTCAATAAACTTATGTCCTTCAATCTAACTCTATTTGAATCTTTGAACTCTCTAGTAATTTTTTTTTAGTTACAAAAAAAAAAAAAAAAAAAAAAAAAAAAATCAGAAAACAGCCGGCAGGCAATTTTAATCAAAGAGCTTAGTTTTATGTTATTAGATATTTTTAGTTATTTTTCTTGAAATTAATTTCCTAATTTATGATTTTTTGAGTCTTTTTTTTTCTTAGTTATAATATTATAATATTATAATATGTACTCACAAAGGAATTCAAATTTCTACATCAACTATTTTAAGATTCAAATAAAGCTCAAGTGAGTCATTGAGGTTAGAGGTTTAGGCAAGTACATATAATTCTCTGTAGAATAGAAACGGGAAATGATGTTAACGATTTATTTCCTAATTAATATGCACGGAAGCTCAATAATTTCTTTCGTAGAAACAAAATAAGAATGTACAGGGTAGGAAATCTGTTTTAGTACCTTTTGTCTATTTTCATCCTAGCTCCACCTTATGTTGTCGAAGCTTGTAATCATAAAAGAAACCCCTACCGGTACCCCGGTGGGGTTCTTTTGGTAATATATAAAAAAAAAATTTCGAGAAGTGATGGTCCATAATGTTGATAAAACAAAAGTTGCTCCCAAGGTTGCTATGAGTTTACAAAAAGCGACTTTGATAAGGTTAGTCCATAACTCCATTTGTTTTTAAATTAACAAAAAATAACCAAACAAGAAAATCAACAAACTTCACCAAAATTAAACAGATTTTTAGCTTCCAAAATTTTTTAGTTTTTCTAAAATTTTGTTTTGTTCATCAGTAGACATTTATATAAACTTTCAAATATATTTAGATTTCAAAAAGAAGATAAGACAAAAAGTAATATAATTTATGTACCCAGTTGCTTTATGTAAATTTCTCATAGCAACCTTAGTTGCTCCCATATTCCGTTACTTTTTGTCTTTTAAATACCAAACGTTGTCTTCTTCAGTGGATGAGATAATAATAATTGAAGATTTGGAAAAAATTCCCTTAATAGCAACCTTGATTGGTCTCATACAAATCAACTATTTGAAAAGGGCTAATATCACCTAATAATTTTAATTTGAACAATTTTTATTTTATTTTTTCACATACTAATTTAATCAAATTGGCACTTGCCATTTTTCAACAATCCATTGTCATTCATGGAGCTACTTTGATTTTTAAAATTAGCACTTTTGTTTTTAATCGATAAGGTTAAACTCGCTTCAATCATCTTTTCATTTCCTCTTTCAATTTGAATTTATAAAAACTATTAAAAGTTTAATAAAATTTCAAATAGAAATTGCTCTTTTTTTTTTAAATTTAAATTAAAAATGAACTTTTATTATTAAAAACTTCTCTTTTTTTTTACAGCTAACGCTTCTTTAAGTAATTTATTTATTAATCAAAATTTGTCTTTTATAAAACCACTGTTTCTGCTACTGTGTTGAAACCGTTTCAACTTGAAAGTGATAAAAAAGTTTAAATAAAATTCATTTCTAAAACAACAAAAAAATAAATAAAACAGATGACTAGGATTTTGAGACATTTTAATGCCAAAACGGGTGCATTAATTAAGAAACAAGAATTTTAATGCCCTATATATGCTTTGCTTTGTCAAGGCTTTAAAAGTGTAGTTCTGAGTAACTGTGGTTAAATTACCTCAGTTAAATTATGCCATATAACATTGTTTTAGCAGATTGTTAATTTTTAGTGTCAATCTTAGTTATATTTAACTCCATTTACTTTTACACAAAAAATTAAAAGTGAATGTATTCTACGGTACTAGATTTGATTATTCACCCTGTATTTCAACTCATACAGTCTGTGTTGTATGTTTGAAATTTTAATGTGTGCTAGTATTCAAAGCAGAATTTTAATGATTTTATATTAATTCTACCCCCCTCCCCTGCACAAAAAAAAAAGTTACAGATTATGTAGATATAATGTTAAAAACATAATTCGTTACCGTTGCTGTATTATGTAGTTAACTTTAAATTGGATTACATAGAAGAAGAAGTCCTACAAAGTAATTTAAATAGAATGGTTCTGTATGGATTCTCCTCATTTTGAATAGGATCGCAAACCACTATATTTTCTATCAACCAGTCACATTATTTACTATCTGTTAACTTTTGATTTCTTTTGAAACACTCACTTTTCACAAACAAAAAATACTCCAAACAAATTGAATTATGGAGTTTTTATACCAAAATTTTTTATAAACTTTAACACCTCCCTTCTAAAAGAAAGTTGAAACGGTTCATTGTTAAATAATAGAAAGAAAATCAATATTTTAAAATTGAAATGAAGAAAACGATGTAAATAAAACCCGACAGAATATTGATTTAAAGATTTTTTTATATTTAAATCTTATGTATAAATTGTTGCAAATCCTATTCTGAATACTCTTATTAAGTCTTTTTGTAGATGAAATATTATGANTAAATAAAACCCGACAGAATATTGATTTAAAGATTTTTTTATATTTAAATCTTATGTATAAATTGTTGCAAATCCAATTCTGAATACTCTTATTAAGTCTTTTTGTAGATGAAATATTATGTTAGTTCCTTCACAATCTTACTTCATTTCCTTTAGAAGTTAACGTGGCTGGTGCAACTACAAACTAAATACAGTGGAATACGCTTATAAGATCTTACATTTTACACAGATATTTCTGATTTTATAACCGCCATGGTCTTATATAACAACTATGAAATTTTTGAATGAAATAAGCGATTGTATTTAATTATTCCACAAGAAATTAAGTAGTTAAATAAATAGCCAATGATAAAGTAAGTTTGCGGCATACTACTCCAATTAAGCTGTAATTTTCCATTGCACTCTATTGGAAATTTGTTTCTCCAGAATCCATTTTCAATGGTGGAAATAGGAGTGAAGTTCAGATTATTATTGTAATTATTAACCAATAATAAACCAACTAATAATTTTATTAGTGGCAGTATTGTAATTGTTAACCAAATTATACGATACTTATAACTTTAATCCCGGAGTGATTCGAACTTCCTTAACTTAACACTCTTTGGGAACATTTAAGGGAGCTTAAACCCTAAGTCCAAGAACTTNGTGAAGTTCAGATTATTATTGTAATTATTAACCAATAATAAACCAACTAATAATTTTATTAGTGGCAGTATTGTAATTGTTAACCAAATTATACGTATAACTTTAATGCCGGAGTGATTCGAACTTCCTTAACTTAACACTCTTTGGGAACATTTAAGGGAGCTTAAACCCTAAGTCCAAGAACAATGTTAAGGAGACTTAAGATGCGGATGAGTAATGTCAGATTGACACTTTCGATGAGTGATCATTGAAATATTTTATTACAAAGTGGGAAATACTACAGAGTGTTATTTAGATCGCACAAATTACTTCCTCGA
Organism: Holacanthella duospinosa; assembly: GCA_002738285.1. Lineage (NCBI taxonomy): Eukaryota > Metazoa > Arthropoda > Collembola > Poduromorpha > Neanuridae > Holacanthella > Holacanthella duospinosa. The sequence goes on along the minus strand of NIPM01000255.1, from coordinate 148,147 downwards.
TTCAATCTTCAAAAAATGTCGAAGAAGCTGAAAAGTTTAGAACTACAAACTGAGATTTAAGTCTAAATACTTATCCTTTACATAGCAAATTCAAAATACACGCTTTTTTTTTTGAAAAATTTGAAATAATACTTGTAATGTTTATTTATAATACCAATAGCCGTTAGATTTGTTATCCACGCAAATTCTTTGCGAAAATTTTAGTTCTAAAGTAATTTGCTTGATGGCACCAACGCCAACGCACGCTATGTCATTTATACTAACAAAACCCTTTTTATTTAAATAACACTCTGTATATCGCCTACACAGAAAATACAAATTAAAAAATCTACACGAATTGTTGAATTTTAAATTTGTATCTTTATAATAGCCTTTGTCTTTATAATAGCTCACCTTAATTGAAAATTGTGCATTGAAAAATAATTTAAGTGTGTAAAGTAGTAAAAGAAGTTTGTGGAAAGAAATTAGTACACGGACACGAACATCTTTAGATCCTAAAAAAAAGAAGAGTAAAGTAAATTGTCGAGATTGAGCAACTACATGATCTTATATAAGTACCACACGGCACCCAGACATGTGGAAATCAATACGCCANGTACATGATCTTATATAAGTACCACACGGCACCCAGACATGTGGAAATCAATACGCCAGATTTAGTTTGAGAGGTCAGGGGTTTTGAAAATCAGACCTCGTTTGCGAGGTTTGGTCTGGATTATAAACTCCACACACACCATGAAAATCTGGTCCAATACCTTTCCAACAGCTGGGATATTTTTCCAACCCCCAATTGTACGCCACTTTTATACCCAGGAGCTGGGAAATTCATTCAACCCCTAAAAACGTGGTTGACAAATTGTGTTTTACCGTAGCTTCCTTCGCAACTGACCGTTCTTNAATTCATTCAACCCCTAAAAACGTGGTTGACAAATTGTGTTTTACCGTAGCTTCCTTCGCAACTGACCGTTCTTCTTACTGCCCACCACTTTCCCTACTCCCCACCGCCCGCTTCCCTCCATACTGCACACCGCCCACCGCCCTCNAATTCATTCAACCCCTAAAAACGTGGTTGACAAATTGTGTTTTACCGTAGCTTCCTTCGCAACTGACCGTTCTTACTGCCCACCACTTTCCCTACTCCCCACCGCCCGCTTCCCTCCATACTGCACACCGCCCACCGCCCTCNCTTCTTACTGCCCACCACTTTCCCTACTCCCCACCGCCCGCTTCCCTCCATACTGCACACCGCCCACCGCCCTCCTTACTGCCCAACACCCTCCCTTCTGAACCTAACAGCCATATTGAATTTCCTGCAAATTATTCAAGAAACAAAGTTCATCCACCCGGGCAGAAATGAGCGTGGGGTATCCGGTTGGAAGTAAAGGTTGAGGTTTTCTGTTTAAACTGAATTTTTTTGTGAATTCAAAGTTTTTAAACAAAAATGAAGACATTCGGTGTTTAAAATAAACAAATTCAATAACGATATAATTCTAAGAGCCGTTCGGCGGGATTTCTTGTATCCGAGAACCTACAGAACTATCAAGAGCTGATGGAAAACATCCAGACGGAATGACACTTGTTCCTTGGACACGAGGGAAACCTTTGGTTTGGGATTTTGCTTGCATCAACACTTTTGCCCAATCATATCTTTCTTCGACAAAAAATAATCCTGGTGCTGCTGCTCTTATATCTGAAGAAAGGAAGTCACGGAAATTTAGCTTCCTCCCAGAAAATAAGTTCTTTTTTGTTCCGGTTGCTGTTGATGCAAATGGAGTTTGGGACACAAATGGTCTTAATTTGCTGAAGATCGGTAAATTTATTCAAATTGACTCGAGGAAGAAACGTTCCACGTTTCTCCTTCGTTTTTAATTCAACACATAACGCATAGCTATTCAGCGAGGAAATGCTGCTTCCATTTTGGGGACGCTTCCAACCGGAAAACATTTAGATGAAATTTTTTACCATTAACGAAATCTACACAATTTATTACCTTCCTAATTTAATATATTTTCTTTTGTTCACTTTCACTTAAGTTATAAAATAAAAAACATTTATTACTTTACAGTTGTTTCCAAAAAATTTCATAAATTTGATGATTAAAATAGCTAGGATGAATGGTAACTTCATGATTGACTGATATTCAGCACAATTCAAATTAAACAGCATTATTCTCTTAGTCTCCTAATATATCTAACCATATATAAGAAGTAGGAAATTGAAACAATTTTAGTGAGTATTGAAGTACAGTGAGTATTCTTGAAACCAATTTCGTTAACCCCATACTTGGATTGTCATTAAAACATTTAACTACATAAATTACATACTCTCATGACCATTGCCAGCGAATGGGAAAATAAGAATGAGAAAGTTTTATCTACATTAAAATTTCTGCATTCATATATTGGTACTGGAAACAAATTTTACACTAGATATAATGAGATTTTGAAGAGCGAGGTCTGAGAATATTTTCATTCCGCACGTATGATGGCACCAACTATGGTTTAGAATTCGGGTCTTATATCGACCAAATGTTATAAGCGTACTCCACTGTAGATGAAATGAAACCAGTAAGGATTTAGAAGTTTGAATTCAAAATCGAGACAACCACAAATGAAATGAAATAATAATACAATGTAACCATGCTAAGTAGTTGAAAGGAAACTCCAGGTAGTAGAATTCTAAACTTTTTCTCCGAAATCCGATCACTGAGCATTGGGCAATATCCGATGGCCACTTTTGAATAATTAATCAAAATATGGGGAAAGAACTCTTATTCAAAATAGATCAGTTCGATATAAGCATTTTTCCCTTACAAAAAAAAAATTCTTACCACAGCCCACAGCCACAATTCTAATAAAATTTTCATAGTTCCCATGAGATACCATTTAGCTTCGACCGTTCTAACTTTTTATAAGCAATAATAATAATACCCTATAAGAAACTTCCAAAGTTTATATTTTCTTCATACCATGCATGTTAAGAAAACGCATGCAAAAATTTAAGAAGCATGCAAAACTTAGATCATAATTTCAAATAAAATAGTCTACACAAAACACAAAGGAATAGTTTGTATTGTTATTGGCAGAATATTATCATACTTTAAAACAATTGAAACTACTGTGTTTTGGCAAAAACAGATTTTAAATTTTATACTAAAATTTTAACTATATAACCTTGGAAATTATTGGAGTTGAACTTTTGCCAGACACAATTCAAACAAAAAAATGAAACAAACAAGTTCTACTACTACAATACCATCAATACAATTATTTTCTTTCAAGAACTTTCAACATTAAAATTAATTAAGCCACATAGCAAAAAAAAAAACAATAATAATCTCAATTGTCTTCATGTTGAAGAAGTCTTATTATAATTGAATTAGAAACCTAACCCTAACAACCTAATAACCTAACCTAACCAAAAAAAAAAAAATCAAAATGAATATTTTTGATAAAATGAACTTAAGATTGAATGTTATTAGCACTTTTTGAAATTAGTTTCACCTCAAACTATACCATAAAAATCAACTTTTTACAAATCAAACACACGCAAAAAGTATCTGAAAAAACCTTAATTCAACTACTTTACAGGGCGTATCCATAATGTCAAAAAAAGGAAGCAATTTCATCAAAAATGAATAACTCCAATCTCTAATATTTACCTAACTTTTTGTTCAAATCAATAGAAATATAGTCTAATTTTTAATCAAACACGATTTTAGTTATTCAAACTTAAAAATTTTGACTTAACTTACACTTACAGGTAAATAGAAATATCCATCCAATAATCCAATTAACACACCTTTTTCAAACTTTTCATCCATATAATTATGAAAATAACAATAAATTATTCCTTCCAGGTTTCTCACGTCATTTACCATACAAATAAAATATTTTCCAACCGATAGATATGCCAAAACACGAAATATTTTGCACAAAAAAAAAAAAAAAAAAAAAGACCAATAGATGAAGATTAAATGCACGAATAATGGGGTAAGTTTTCACTTTCTAGAGACTTGTGGTGATACAAATGAAAACTACAAGAATATTTCAACTTACAAGATACAAAGATACGAGGATACAAGTATAGTTAATATAATCGTACTTTTTCTTCCCCTTGGGATAAATTAAGTTCAAATTGCGTTACGTCATATATGGCAATTTTCATTAATTCTTTTTCTTCTTATATACTTATATATATATATATATATTTTTGCTATAGATTCAATAATGTTAGTGAGTTAGTGTAATCGGAAACACTATAACTATAACTATAATAAAATAAAACTAAAACTAAAAAGCAATAATTAATTTGGTTACATACAGGCAACAGTGTTAAACAGGCAACAGTGTTAAACAGGCAAATGACACATTATTAAATCATAATTAAACTTGTTGGTAGGATAAAGTAAATAGGCGTCCTGGTCATCTTATGTTAATTTTATAAGTGTTATCCTAAAATAAAATATCCAAAAATACTACTCCTGTGAACCAAAAAAAAACCATCATAAAATGATGATAGCATATGGTATGGTAAATTCATAAATTAGGGTTCGTAATAGTAATAGTAAATACTAACGGAAATTTTGGCTTTATGTTTCCTTTTGGCATTATTTTTTACGCACGATGTAAGGGGAAGGAAGTGGTTATAATATAATAGTGAAATTTTTTTTTTTTGGCTTATAAACAACCCTTTAGTAGTTTCTATTTTTTTTTATACAAAACCTATACTTTCGAATTCTATACTTTAAAATATCTAGACAAAGTCTACAATTTTATCTAACATTTGGAAATAAAATGAAATAAAAGTTAATAAATTAAAAAAAAAATGAACATGAGTCAACATAACATGGCATATGACATGAAATGAAAATTAAAAAAAAAAAAAAAAACGAAAAAAACGGAGTATGAGACAAATGGGTCATTTTACATCTACATGTTCGTATGACCTCTCGGTATAGTTTTTTGAACACTTTTGACAAAATTCTATAAAGTAAAAGTGAAAATGACCATTCACATGATCAGATCAATAAAAAGTGATAATGTGACATAATATAACTGAACAAAGTTGTGACCTGATGACCTATGGTAAACTAGTTCAACTTGTGTAATATCTATCATAAAAATCTACAATCACCTTAACCTTTGGTGTTAATCAATTCCTTAGAACTTTTTAGTAAGTTACGCAATTTTCAATGAAGTTATACAATTTCCAATGGAGTTACACAAAATTCGAGTAACACAAACTACAAAAGTTGGAAAAATTAAATAGAAAAACTTGCTCATTTTCTAACGATATTTTTCATAACCAATAATGTATATACTTCATCNAGGAAAAATTAAATAGAAAAACTTGCTCATTTTCTAACGATATTTTTCATAACCAATAATGTATATACTTCATCGATGTACTATTTTTATCAACTTAATAATTACAAAATTATCACCCCTTGTCATATCTAATACCTTATTTTTATCACATCATTAGAATTAAACTGCCTTATTTATAGTCATAAAACTCAAAATTTTTGATTTAGATTATGAAATATGAAATATCATCATAATCCAAAAAATACTCAAAATTTATAAGAGAATGCAATTAATTTGAACTTAATCTAATTCATTTAAATGTATAATTTTAGGAAGAATTATATCAAAATAATATAAGGTGTTATAAGTTATCTAAAATTTAGATAATTCTGATATTTAATAACTTGTGCTTAAAATGANAAAATAATATAAGGTGTTATAAGTTATCTAAAATTTAGATAATTCTGATATTTAATAACTTGTGCTTAAAATGATTTCTTATTATTATTTACACCAATGACCTAACGACCTAACTACCTAACGACCTAACACCCTAACACCCTAACAACCTATCAATAAGGATGAGAATGACAAAAATAAAATTCAAANTTGCTATAGATTCAATAATGTTAGTGAGTTAGTGTAATCGGAAACACTATAACTATAACTATAATAAAATAAAAATAAAACTAAAAAGCAATAATTAATTTGATTACATACAGGCAACAGTGTTAAACAGGCAACAGTGTTAAACAGGCAAATGACACATTATTAAATCATAATTANTCAATAATGTTAGTGAGTTAGTGTAATCGGAAACACTATAACTATAACTATAATAAAATAAAAATAAAACTAAAAAGCAATAATTAATTTGATTACATACAGGCAACAGTGTTAAACAGGCAACAGTGTTAAACAGGCAAATGACACATTATTAAATCATAATTAAACTTGTTGGTAGGATAAAGTAAATAGGCGTCCTGGTCATGTTATGTTAATTTTATAAGTGTTATCCTAAAATAAAATATCCAAAAATACTACTCCTGTGAACCAAAAAAAACCATCATAAAATGATGATAGCATATGGTATGGTAAATTCATAAATTAGGGTTCGTAATAGTAATAGTAATACTAACGGAAATTTTGGCTTTATGTTTCCTTTTGGCATTATTTTTTACGCACGATGTAAGGGGAAGGAAGTGGTTATAATATAATAGTGAAATTTTTTTTTTTTTTGGCTTATAAACAACCCTTTAGTAGTTTCTATTTTTTTTTATACAAAACCTATACTTTCGAATTCTATACTTTAAAATTGTAGACTTTGTGTTAGTGTCGTCAATATCTAGACAAATTCTACAATTTTATCTAACATTTGGAAATAAAATGAAATAAAAGTTAATAAATTTAAAAAAAAATGAACATGAGTCAACATAACATGGCATATGACATGAAATGAAAATTAAAAAAAAAAAAAAAACGAAAAAAAAGGAGTATGAGACACAAATGGGTCATTTTACATCTACATGTTCGTATGACCTCTCGGTATAGTTTTTTGAACACTTTTGACAAAATTCTATAAAGTAAAAGTGAAAATGACCATTCACATGATCAGATCAATAAAAAGTGATAATGTGACATAATATAACTGAACAAAGTTGTGACCTGATGACCTATGGTACTAGAATAACTAGTTCAACTTGTGTAATATCTATCATAAAAATCTACAATCACCTTAACCTTTGGTGTTAATCAATTCCTTAGTACTTTTTAGTAAGTTACGCAATTTTCAATGAAGTTACACAATTTCCAATGGAGTTACACAATTCGAGTAACACAAACTACAAAAGTAGGAAAAATTAAATAGAAAAACTTGCTCATTTTCTAACGATATTTTTCATAACCAATAATGTATATACTTCATCGATGTACTATTTTTATCAACTTAATAATTACAAAATTATCACCCCTTGTCATATCTAATACCTTATTTTTATCACATCATTAGAATTAAACTGCCTTATTTATAGTCATAAAACTCAAAATTTTTGATTTAGATTATGAAATATGAAATATCATCGTAATCCAAAAAATACTCAAAATTTATAAGAGAATGCAATTAATTTGAACTTAATCTAATTCATTTAAATGTATAATTTTAGGAAGAATTATATCAAAATAATATAAGGTGTTATAAGTTATCTAAAATTTAGATAATTCTGATATTTAATAACTTGTGCTTAAAATGAATTCTTATTATTATTTACACCAATGACCTAACGACCTAACGACCTAACACCCTAACACCCTAACAACCTATCAATAAGGATGAGAATGACAAAAATAAAATTCAAAATTCAGCCAATCAGTATAATAAGTATCAGATTTAAGTAATTTCTAAGTCAAGTAACTATATAAGTATCACAATCTATTTAAGTATTATTTGAATCTGATTCGCTCAATTTCTTACTTTTTGACTACAAACTCCTCTTCACGGTACTTTTTGTGAAAATCTAAAATCTAAGTGTGTAGATTTTAATAAAATTTTGTGTAATCTAAGAATTAGAACAAACTTACTAATAAGTATTAATCAATTATTGAATTCTTACCTTTATAAATGCTCCTTAGATGTTGTAGTGTGATATTTTGAACAAAGATTGAGTTAGTTTGTTCGTAATTGTTGCATGTGAGAACTTCTGACTCATCAACAGTAATCTCTTCAACATCAGTAGAACAATCAATTCTTATTCTTTTGAGCAGTAGAGTTAAAATCTCATTGGTAAGTTAACAATTATTCTTAGATCCAACTAACTGTTGGAATAGTGATTGAAAGGAGTCTGACTGAATGTGTTCGGATTGACGTCGGGAGGAGATGTGTACTCTCGGTATAACTCAGAACTCAGTGGTTGAAGAAATTTAGAAGTTGTTGATCTTCTGACTGGATATTCGTCGGGATTCTCGGAGTGGTGGAGGGAGATCCAATGAAAGGGAACTGAATCTTCCGAAGTTCCGACACTCTTCAGTTACCCGAAAACACACAAACACATAAAAAAAAATTCCCGTATTCGGGGTTCGTTTTCTCCTCCTCCCTTAATAAAACCTACACCTAATTTCACTCCTCGCCAAAACTCATAATTTTCTCCAATAATTGATGACATCAATAGAAAGTTGTTGAGAATCTCGGACGATGATAGGTTTCAAATCCATACTTTCACCTATAAGAGATCAATAATAAGAAATTAAAATAAGAAATTTAATTATAATTATTATAAACAAAGAAGTATAATTTGGCAACTTGCATCCTTGATCTTAAGAAATTAAAATTAAAACTAACTCCTGAAAGATTTAAAAATTATTATTCTTATAGTATCGAAATATTCCCATAATTTTTACAAAAATCTAAATAAATTCTATATAAATTTAAAGTTTTTGGAGCTAAGTATCAAGTTTGTGTTTGATTAGTATGTACCTTACCTACTACTAATATTGAGTACTGATGAATCTATTTGTTACAGAGAGATTGATAATCCTAAAACTTTCATGAAGCAAAATTATTCCTTGAATTATTAAGTGTTACTTAACGTCCATAGGGATCTAATAAACATTTATAACGTCAATGGTGAATTTTGTTGGGAGGTTAATATTGGATGCGTCAACCATTAAATTAGACTTGTATGACCTTAACAGTCAATTCATATGTCAAGTGTCAAGTCCGAGTGTTTATTCTTCTAACAATTAATTCACCTGTTTTTCTTCATGTGTCATGTGAGCCTAAACATTATTCCAACATAATATTGCTGATAGATTAGTTTTTGTAAAAAATATTGCGCCACTTGTATCACAGGGATCGCCGTCCTCAACCAAAGAACTCAAGCTGAACCAAAAGATAAATGATTATTGGGATCAAAGGATAAGTCCAGTCATTTACACTGATTGAAGCAACTGTAGTAACTAAAGTACGTTATTGAAGTGTGATGTTACTGGCGACTTTGGTACGAATGGCAGACCAAGATTTAAAACTTAAATACAGCTTTGACAATCGAGTAAGGCAGCGGGCACCGACTACTCAGAAAACTTCTATTCTGAAGTGGACACAAAATAACTAAAAAGTTAATACCAAGGCATTCTTAAGAAAAATACCAATCTGCTGTGTAGCAATTACCATCACCCACGGTTGAATTTAATGAGGCAGTAACCCACGTTTTTAAACTTAAGAAAATTAATGGAAAGGTAGATTAACCTATTAAAGAGTTATTCCTTAACATCCTTATTTCTTCCATTAGTTTCTTTAGGTTTAAAAAAAATAAGATACTCTCGTTAAATCCAACTATTAGCTGGGTCAAAGTAAAGCACCACCGTTCGCTGATTGTACCGTTTTAGTAACAACGTTAAACTAAAAATTTCTAACACTAGTGCAATGGGGTTGATAGATAGGGCTGATTATAATCAGCAAACGGTGCGGTGCTTAGTCCTTACCACTGGTTGCCATACCTTAAGTAGTTGGTGCAGTGCAGTACGTTAATAATATCAATATCATTTTAACAGTTGATTTTTATTATGATTAAAATTATGAATTAAGATAACTTACCCTTTGCGGTCATTGTCGCAGGGAACGAAGGTTGAGACTGAAATATAGCTTGACGATACAAACAAACGATTGATTATTTTGGGATTTTGTGATTTTGTGATTTTTCATTGTGGTTGGTAAAAATAATTTTTGATTTCGAGAGAGACTGAAATTTTTTGAAATTCTAAACTTAAAATTTTTGAAATTTTGAATTTTGAATAATTTTTGAATAATTTTTGACATGCGCAGCAAAACAATTTTTGTAAAAATGCGCTGGCGCGACTGCGCCTGCGCGGACCGCCGACTGATGTGGTGTCGGGGGTAATTTTTGAACGGCGCAGTATTATGGAGGACTGAGGAGGACAAATAGTCAATTTTTTTAGACTTCTTCATTTTGTCAAAATTTTATTTTTAATTAGTAATTTAGTAATGTTTTTAGTTATAGTTCATCACAAAACACACCAATGGATCTCCCACTATCATTTTAAGGTAAATTTTGACAAATTTTCATCTTATTTTCATCTTATTTTGACTATTTTGAAGTTGCATATAACATCTGATTTAAACACTAAAGAAAGAGTAAACATAAATAAAGGAGTGATATTGCGTCATTTTAAACCACACTTAATTACTTCCTGAATTTGCTGAATGCTGATTACTAAATAGTAGTTCTTTGTTTTCTTTTTATTCTTTTCAGAATCTTTGCTGAATAAACTATTCATCATGGAGTAACCGAAAGATTTTAACAACTGGATTTTTAATTTAAGGGGAAAATGAACCAAAGTTCATTCGATTTATTTATCATCATGACTTGAAAGAACAACCGGATTTTCTGTCTTGTAACCTTACATTGAATATAATTTTTCTTAAAAAGGTAGGTTAACTAACTATAATAGTAAATACTGAGAGTCTCAAAATTAAATATTGTATTTTGATTCTTTCAGATTAATAATCCAAATTGAATTTAAAAAAAATGGGTGTTATAACACTAGTTCAACGAGCTCCAATTGATGCATCAATCAGTGACAATGAGGCTTTAGGAGAGATTGTTATTGGTATTGAACAGGAAGATTCTGACAATGAGGTACATCATGTAATCCGAGATAGAAATAATACATTGACAACAACACTGGGTCGTCAAAATTTTGACAATCGTCGTCGATCCTTTCGTACTCGAGTTCCAGCAATTCCTGCTGACACAACTCCACATCGGAATAATATCCATGGCTCACGACGAAATCGTCGGTATGAAAATACTTTAATTTTACTCCGAGATTCTGGACAAACTGAAGCAGATTTGGATGAAGTATCTATTGAAGATCTTGTCCCTGTTATTCAATCAGCAAGAACCTTCAGTCGATTTCTTTGTGAAAATTCTATGATGGGACTTTGGAATTCATTTATCGAATGTCAAGATGAAGCCAATTCTGGACGAAATGGACAAATAAAGAATTTGAAGGTAAATGGAACTCGAGCATTGACAACTCCTGAAGATGCCTTTCATGGAATTTGTCGAAAGCTTCGTAATATTTTGAAACAACGACACTTGCCATTGGGGATTGTGGATAACTTGGAGGCTCAAGTATTAGAGTTCTTTCAAACACATCCACTTAATTCAACATATGAATGTGGACCACTTGATGCCTATCGTCGTGGTCTACTACATGCCATCAGTCAATACAACAATTTAAAATCTTACAGTGTTGGAAAAAAGAAAACAGAAAAAATTGTTCATGTTCAAAACAAACAGACGGAATTTCTTCCTCCTTCTCTCCGCCTTGTTTCGTACATTGAAACTCGACTTCAAAATGATGACAATTGACCAGGTCAAAATGATAAAAATATAAATATTATACAAAATATTACATATAATAATGCAAATCACTCATTTCAAAATTTCAAAATTGGGTTATATAAATTATAATTTATATCATATGGTATATACAAAAACACAACCAAAAGTAATATTCAGGGAATTCATAACCAAGTAATTATAATAATATAACTATATTGTAATATTTTATAAGGATTAGGTGGGATTCAGGCCAAAAATTTATAATACGGTGATTACGGTTAGGTCAACAATTAAGGTGTGTGTAGTCGTGTTATATTATTATCATCACAAGACAACCTCGGCTTGTCAGTTTAGGTGGTCAATTTGTTTAAATTTCAACTTCGTCTATCTGTGTTCTATTATCACATAAATCACACAATTTCAATAAACCAGGGCGTTTCGCACGATATTAGTCTTATAGAGCGTTTTTCTCCAGAAGATTAAAATTTTGCAAAAATTAAAATACATTTTGCAAAATTTCGATACGACAACATCGTGAGTGACACTCCCGTTAGGGTCGTTTCAAGGTCATTAAAAATTCCCCGGGAATTTAAAATTTAAACTTCTACTCAAAAAAATTGATTTCAGTCAACTCCNATTTTGCAAAATTTCGATACGACAACATCGTGAGTGACACTCCCGTTAGGGTCGTTTCAAGGTCATTAAAAATTCACCGGGAATTTAAAATTTAAACTTCTACTCAAAAAATTGATTTCAGTCCACTCCTCAACTGTCAACTCAACACAAATTCATTTTCACTGGTTTTTCAATTTTTAGTTGATTTATTGGATTACTACTCTATAATTTTCGCTATGCTTCGATCCATCAGTCGTATAACCAAGTAATTAAAACTTAATATATTTCATTTACTTTTTTGTTTTTTCAATAATAATTATTGTTCATTTTTGTTCACAGGAACCAAGGAGCCGGTGGTGTTTCTGCGGTTTCAGAATTTTATCGTGCAAAGCACACAATACCAGATATTCCATATGATTTCAATGCTCTTGAACCAACGATTTCAGCCGAAATTATGCAGATTCATTACACAAAACATCATGCAACTTACGTTGCTAATTTAAATATTGCTGAAGAGAAATTGGCCGAAGCACAAGCAAAGAATGATATTAGCACAATCATTTCTTTAGCACCGGCTCTTAGATTCAATGGTGGTGGACATTTAAATCATTCTATATTTTGGCAAAATCTTTCACCAAAAGGTGGTGGTGAACCCGTAGGTAAGATGAGTTTTTGTAATATTATATAAATGATTTTCTTAATCTTAATCAATCATTATCATAATAGGAGAACTGATGAGTGCTATTCAAAGAGACTTTGGATCATTCGAGGCTTTTAAAACTCGTCTGAGTGGAACCACCGTTGGAATCCAAGGAAGTGGATGGGGTTGGTTAGGATTCAATAAAATAACAAAGAGACTCGAAATTACTACTTGTGGAAACCAAGACCCTTTGGAAGGGACAACGGGATTAGTCCCACTCTTTGGAATAGATGTTTGGGAACATGCATACTATCTCCAGTAAGTTGTCTTTATGTCTTCTCAAAATCAAAATTTGATTCTGAGAACATTAAAATGTTCCCAGAATCAAATTTTGATATTTAATATAAATTTATGAGTTGCTAATGTGGAGAAATTACTGAAAATATTATTTTATCAATCTAGGTACAAGAACGTTAGAGCAGATTATGTGAAGAACATTTTCAACATTGCAAACTGGAAAGACGTTGGACAACGATTCGACAAGTGCAAGTAAAACTTATGTAAGAGAAAACAGAGAAAAAGAGATTGGTTAAAATTTAGTTAGATTGTTATCTCATATTGGACGAATTACTACAACCACTTTTAATTTCTCTCTATTCACAATATTATATTAAGCTTTCAACAATTAAAATCCATTCGTAATCTAAAGGTATACGAATTGGAGTAATTAGCAATTAATAGGTTTATAATTTCATCTGAATTCGGAAGTGTCAAAAATCTTGATTATTATTATAATTNTTGGAGTAATTAGCAATTAATAGGTTTATAATTTCATCTGAATTCGGAAGTGTCAAAAATCTTGATTATTATTATTATTTTTTTTTTGGCTTGATTGGATTTTGTTGTAAACTAGTGAAGTAGTCAGGCTAGTCGTATTATTGATCACATTGCTCGTATTCCTGTTAAAATTCATTGGAATGAATCAAAAACTAAAAAATTGAACAATTTGAGTAACTCTCTTATTCAATTTTTACTGTAGTTAAGCAGATACGTTTGAACCTTCTGTGATAGATGGAATGAGATGACTCACTTCTGTATTTTCTTTACCACCCATGTACTCATACTTTACAAATCGTACTCCTTGGGTCAATTGAGCACATTCGTTTGTCACCTATTAATTATTATGATTTTCATTTTTTTCTTTTACTTTAACAGTTCTTTGATTTTCAATCAATAACTCAATATAAAGGCTTACGTGACAGGCTAGAAGAAGTAAATTCCTAGGTTGAACTTTCCAAGCAAATCGCATAAAAATAAGGGAGTAGAGGGCAAGAGCTGAAAAATTGAAAAATTGAAAAATTTTATATTAAATTCAACATTATTCAGAGATTAGCGATAGACCCAAGGTTGCTATGAAGAATAATTGATCTAAACTGGCTATGATTGATATAAAAAAAAAGTTCTTTTAAAACCTGTTGTCATTTTCCCACTTATATATTTAGGATCTTTTTTCGTATCTGCTATAGCGGCGATTGGTATCCCCCTGTAAAAATATCAAAATTTTCATTAATATACTTATATTCATTTATATTATAAAAAATTCTTAATAATCAATTCAAACCATTCACCAATTTGCAACAGGTCCCCAAAAATGTGTGCTATTAAAACAAATTAAATTAATCAACAAAATAAATCAAAGACCGCAGCAATCTTTACAAGTGTATTGTAATAAGAAATGATGGCCAATTGAAAGTCAAAATTAAAAAAAAAAANCACCAATTTGCAACAGGTCCCCAAAAATGTGTGCTATTAAAACAAATTAAATTAATCAACAAAATAAATCAAAGAACGCAGCAATCTTTACAAGTGTATTGTAATAAGAAATGATGGCCAATTGAAAGTCAACATTAAAAAAAATTAACCAATCAGAATCAAATTCTAAATTTATTCAAATCTGATTGGCTGACACTGAGTAGATGTAAGATCTATTTTTAAATTTCTTTTGGTCCATCCTTTTCGAAATACAAGGTACTATTTTCAATATTGTAAAATGATAACTTTAGACACTGAAATCAACTNATTGGCTGACACTGAGTAGATGTAAGATCTATTTTTAAATTTCTTTTGGTCCATCCTTTTCGAAATACAAGGTACCATTTTCAATATTGTAAAATGATAACTTTAGACACTGAAATCAACTAATGTAAGATTACAACAATCAAATCAATCACTCCTTACCTCATAAGATAATCTCGAAATTCTTTAGATTTTAACGTCTCAATTCCTTTTCGAACTAATGTACTCGCCATTTTAAAGAAATTTTTGTTAAAAATTGGAAATTTTAGCTAAAAATTGAAAATTTGATTAAATTAGGTAATTAATGGAAATTATTTCAGTTGTCAGGAGTTGAGAGGAGGTGTATTTAGATGACCGTCACCTTCAAAGGTACAATTGTGACCAGAAGTTGTGAATTGATTGTAAAAGGACAACAATATAGTTAATGAGATCCAATTCTTGAGTCTTGACAACAATTAACTCAAGGTTACCTAGCTGTAATAGCAATAACAACAAAGTTAAGAAAAATATAAAAAATTATAACTTTTGATTTATCATTTCACTAAAGTAGCGTGCTCTTACCGCTTTATTTAGACAGCTTACAGCGACAGTAAATTGACTCTCAGTTTCAGCTTAAATTCACCAAATTCAGTATATTTTGGAGATTTCTTTAATTTGAATTTCCCAGAAATTAAATTGGAAAAATAAAATAAAATAAAATAAGCAGCATCTCATTATTGGCTTCATAATCGCTTCATCGACATGTAGCGATAATGTAGCGGTCATGAAGCGATAATGTTTCCAGCGTTTTGATTGATTACATGTTCAAATTATATTTTGAAAATTACATCATGAAAAGTTCCCAATGAAAAAAAAANAGCGTTTTGATTGATTACATGTTCAAATTATATTTTGAAAATTACATCATGAAAAGTTCCCAATGAAAAAAAAACACAATAAAATTCAAAATGACAAAATAAATTATTGGAATATTGAAAAATTAGTGATAAATTCTGTAAAAAAAAAAAGAACGAAAAATCAACACATCTTGAGAGGAAATTGAAATTGACAAGAATGAGTTTGATGATTTGAAAATTTCAACTGATCAAACTCATTATTTGAACTTGAAATAATTGAAGTAAACTTAAAGAACTTACCTTANGTTGAAAATTTCAACTGATCAAACTCATTATTTGAACTTGAAATAATTGAAGTAAACTTAAAGAACTTACCTTATTAAAATGATGTAAATTTTTGTCAATAGCCAGGTGATTCATAGTAGTAATATTTCCCAAAGACATCAACATGATCATTGGAGTAGTAGATTCGATGTAAAGAATTTATATTAAAATTTTCATCATCAATTGAACTACTATTTGAAAATATCCATTCTGGTGGAATTCTTGTAAATTCAAATCGATGGTATTTGTATACATCCAATCCAACATTGTACAAATGTTTCCAACGATATGGAAAATTTAAATGTTTTCGAATACATTGTTTTATAGTTTCTTGAGATTTGAATAGATCAAGATCAACAGGATTGAAGTCAATGAGAGCTGAGATGATTGTTGGATGAGTAGCTAAACAAATGATATGATCGGTTGTAACTCCCATTTCTTGTCCAATTGATCCACAGTCTAAAAGTGTCAATTCTTTGAGGTGTTGGAGCTTCTCAAATAACACAGGTACGTCTCCAGAATGAATTAGAAACCCAGAAAGACTCAAAAGTCCAATATTCTGTAACAACAAAATGAAAAATGATGAAAAATGATAAAACATCATGAAAAATCATGAAAAATCATNTCCAATATTCTGTAACAACAAAATGAAAAATGATGAAAAATGATAAAACATCATGAAAAATCATGAAAAATCATAAAAAATCATGAAATATCAAGAAAAATCATGAAAAATCATGAAAAATCATGAAAAATCATGAAAAATAATAATAAATTATGAAAAATTATGAAAAATCATAAAAATCATGAAAAATGATAAAAAATCATAAAAGTTATGAAAAATGAAAAAATGATGAAAAATTATGAAAAAAGATGAAAAATTATAAAAAATTATAAAAAATTATAAAAAATTATAAAAAATTATAAAAAATTATAAAAAATTATAAAANTCCAATATTCTGTAACAACAAAATGAAAAATGATGAAAAATGATAAAACATCATGAAAAATCATGAAAAATCATGAAAAATCATAAAAAATCATGAAATATCAAGAAAAATCATGAAAAATCATGAAAAATCATGAAAAATGATGAAAAATAATAATAAATTATGAAAAATTATGAAAAATCATAAAAAATCATGAAAAATCATAAAAAATCATAAAAAATCATAAAAATCATGAAAAATGAAAAAATGATGAAAAATGATGAAAAAAGATGAAAAAAGATGAAAAATTATAAAAAATTATGAAAAATTATGAAAAATTATGAAAAATTATGAAAAATTATGAAAAATTATGAAAAACCATGAAAAATCATGAAAAATCATGAAAAATTATGAAAAATTATGAAAAATCATGAAAAATCATGAAAAATCATGAAAAATCATGAAAAATCATGAAAAATCACGAAAAATGATGAAAAAAGATGAGAAAAGATGAAAAATAAAAAATCATGAAAAATCATAAAAAATCATAAAAAATCATAAAAATCATGAAAAATGAAAAAATGATGAAAAATGATGAAAAAAGATGAAAAAAGATGAAAAATTATAAATAATTATGAAAAATTATGAAAAATTATGAAAAATTATGAAAAATCATGAAAAATTATGAAAAATCATGAAAAATCATGAAAAATCATAAAAAATCATAAAAAATCATGAAAAATCATGAAAAATCATGAAAAATCATGAAAAATCATGAAAAATCATGAAAAATCATGAAAAATCATGAAAAATCATGAAAAATCATGAAAAATCATGAAAAATCATGAAAAATCATGAAAAATCATGAAAAATCATGAAAAATCATGAAAAATCATGAAAAATCATGAAAAATCATGAAAAATCATGAAAAATCATGAAAAATCATGAAAAATCATGAAAAATCATGAAAAATCATGAAAAATCATGAAAAATCATGAAAAATCATGAAAAATCATGAAAAATCATGAAAAATCATGAAAAATCATGAAAAATCATGAAAAATCATGAAAAATCATGAAAAATCATGAAAAATCATGAAAAATCATGAAAAATCATGAAAAATCATGAAAAATCATGAAAAATCATGAAAAATCATGAAAAATCATGAAAAATCATGAAAAATCATGAAAAATCATGAAAAATCATGAAAAATCATGAAAAATCATGAAAAATCATGAAAAATCATGAAAAATCATGAAAAATCATGAAAAATCATGAAAAATCATGAAAAATCATGAAAAATCATGAAAAATCATGAAAAATCATGAAAAATCATGAAAAATCATGAAAAATCATGAAAAATCATGAAAAATCATGAAAAAAGATAAAAAAAAGATGAGAAAAGATGAAAAATAAAAAATTATGAAAAGTCATAAAAAATCATAAAAAATCATAAACAATCATGAAAAATCATGAAAAATGATCAAATTTGATCAAATTCTTTAAAAAGTCGNTTATAAAAAATTATAAAAAATTATAAAAAATTATAAAAAATTATAAAAAATTATAAAAAATTATAAAAAATTATGAAAAATTATGAAAAATTATGAAAAATTATGAAAAATTATGAAAAATCATGAAAAATTATGAAAAATCATGAAAAATCATGAAAAATCATAAAAAATCATAAAAAATCATGAAAAATCATGAAAAATGAAAATACCATGAAAAATCATGAAAAATCAAGAAAAATCATGAAAAATGATGAAAAAAGATAAAAAAAAGATGAGAAAAGATGAAAAATAAAAAATTATGAAAAGTCATAAAAAATCATAAACAATCATGAAAAATCATGAAAAATGATCAAATTTGATCAAATTCTTTAAAAAGTCGCAAATTAATAATGTAAACTACAAAATATGACTACTTACTTCCGGAATCTTATCAATATGAAGTAAATCTGGTGTATGTGCCTCAGTTCTTATACGAGGATACCGTCCAACTTCTAAATAATTTAATTTTTTTGCAGTTCCTAAGTAACGGAAATCCAATGGATAGAAATCACTCAAACCCCAAAGACGAATTGAAAGAACTTCTAAAAATAGAAATTGATCAAATGAATCCATATTACAAAAGAACATTGTTGGAAGTTTGTCAGCTGATGAAATATGAACATGAAGTGCCTTGAGTCCTCTCTGATTGATAATTAACTTCCGGAACATAAAACATTTTGGACAGTTCATTTCTGTAAAATTGAATTCTAATGATGTAAGTTGAATTTTTTTAAAATTTTTCATATCTTCATCCATAAGTGGAGTTTTGAAGTATAAAGGTGTAATGAAATCTCTTTCTACACATCGTCTTGCTTCCATTGTTATACTCAATTGTTTCAAACATTTCCAATGTGTTGATATAAATTTGGCAATACGGAGAGTATATTGTGATTGAAGATTAGGTAGAAAAGTATTTCCAAAAGAAATTACAAGTGTTGTCATACTCAAAAATTCATTTAAAAAGAGTGTATCAAGATTATCAAGCATAAATGATTCTGTTTGATCTTCACTCACATGAAATAGGATCCGTAGATATGTCAATTGAGACCATAATAATGGTGGAAGAGGACGAATGAAAATATTAGATGACATTGTTACTTGTTGAATATTCTTCACTGTACTAAGTATTTTGAGAGTCTTGAATGAAACATTTCGTAGATTCATTGTATCTGCTGTATCATCTGGTGAAGTACCCCAAGGTAGTTCTTCATGATCATTATTTATAGATAAGAAACGGATGTTAGAAAATGGAATTTCATCAATAGTTCTAGAATTATAAGAATCAAAGAAGACATTGAACCATCCAAAGATTTTAGCTTCCCAATAGAATTTCCGACAAACAAGACGAACTACTAAAAAGTCATGAGGTTCTAGAAAAGTATAAATTTTCTCTCTCATCTGAAAATTAGAAGAAAAAAAATTTTTTTAATCAAAATTTCAACAATTTTTAACAATTTTTGAACAATTTTGTGCAATATTTGAACAAATTTGTGCAATATTTTTTTTAATTACCTCTTGCGGAAGGAGTAAAAGTTGAGAAGTAATTGGTCTTGGTGGTAACTCTTCCAGAGAATCATTGTCATCTGTAACAGTTCCATTTATACCCAGCATCTCCATTATTTTATTTCAACCAATCACCAATTACCCTCTTGATATTGTATTAAGATCTTCACATTATTCATCTCATTGTTGGTTAAAAAATACCATCAATTCAAAGTTTCATGAGGGAAATGTGTACCGGAAGTATTAATTGGGTGAAGAAGACAAATAATTTATTTAAAGTTTAAATCAAATTATTATTGTTGATTTCAAAATTATGAATAATTCAAAATATCAAATAGTTTGATATTTTGAATTATTATTCTCAATTTGAAATCACAGGGCCTATGGAGACTGATTGTTAATTTTTTTTTNAGTTTGATATTTTGAATTATTATTCTCAATTTGAAATCACAGGGCCTATGGAGACTGATTGTTAATTTTTTTTTTGAAACCTTCGCTTTTTGTTTGAAAGCTTCACTTTTTGTTTGAAAGCTTCACTTTTTTGTTTGAANTTTTTTTTGAAACCTTCGCTTTTTGTTTGAAAGCTTCACTTTTTGTTTGAAAGCTTCACTTTTTTGTTTGAAAGCTTCACTTTTTTGTTTGAAAGGTTCACTTTTTTGTTTGAAAGGTTCGCTTTTTTGTTTGAAAGTTTCGCTTTTTTTGTTTCAAAACAAAGCTTTCAAATAAAAAAAAATAAGCTTTCAAAGAATCAGTCTCCATGGACTCTAGAAAATCAAAAGTTTCATTGTTTATTTCTCAAGACTTTACAATCTCCATTGTCCCAGAAACTAATTTTCTCAACATCCAATCAATGGATTTATTACTNATTTCTCAAGACTTTACAATCTCCATTGTCCCAGAAACTAATTTTCTCAACATCCAATCAATGGATTTATTACTTCGGATCAATTGCGTCCATTATTCAGTCGGATTAGAATAATTTTATACCTTAGTACTAAAGAATCGTTACTTGTATACCGTACATTCCAGTTGTTTTTCAACTATTTCTCGATATTCGTCAAATCCACCTTCAATACGTACCACATTTCCATTACCACAAATCCAAAGTTCTTGGCAAACATTGCGGATCATTCGTTCATCGTGAGAAACCAAAATTACACCGCCCTAAAACATCAAAAAAAAATTATGAATGTCAAAACGAATATAGTTTCAAAAAGAAATTTCCTCCCCTTCATCTAATTCTTAATTCCAAATTTTTAAACTTACACCAAAATTTTGAATAGCTATTGAAAGTGCCTCAATCGTCTCGACATCAAGATGATTCGTCGGTTCGTCAAGGACGAGGAAATTTGGACCGGGGTAGCACATCACGGTGAAAGCAACACGACTTTTTNTAGCACATCACGGTGAAAGCAACACGACTTTTTTGACCTATAAAATATTTTATTATAAGTTATAAGTAGTCTTGATGTTATTAGAAATTGATGAGTATAAAAACTCAAAAAACTATTATTGTAAACTGCTTAATTTATTTGATCAAACCTCCAGAAAGACTGTTGATGCTCTGGAGCGCTAATTCTCCTGAAATTCCAAAACGTCCCAACTGCCGTCTATACTCTTCTACTGTGGCTCCTAAAATTAAAATTTATAACATATCATTAGAATTTTAGAAATTAGGTATCAGAATTTTATGGTGAGGTTCTTTCAAACCTTCCCAGAAGAAGGAGTTATAAATTATCCAAAACCAATTACAAAGGGAAAATTTTTAANAATTTTAGAAATTAGGTATCAGAATTTTATGGTGAGGTTCTTTCAAACCTTCCCAGAAGAAGGAGTTATAAATTATCCAAAACCAATTACAAAGGGAAAAATTTTTTTAAAACCTTAGCACTTAGCAGTGTTTAAGAAGCATTATTATGACTAAAGAATCCAATAATTTAATTTTAACAATTATTATTGTTAAAATCAGCAATTTTTACCTGGAAATTTTTGCTGAAGCAGCCCCACTGGTGTTACATCCATTGCTAATTGGTCCACATGGTGTTGACTAAAGTAGCCACAACGAATCCCACGGTGTTTGTGTACAAATCCAGTAATTGGGCTTAAATCTCCAAGAACCAATTTTAGCAATGTTGTTTTACCAGCTGTAATTTCATAATTTCATTCATTAAAACTCGAAATATTTACTTGAACTATTAAGAATGATTTTGTAAATCCTCACCTCCATTCTCGCCTACAACACATATCCTGGACTCACTTGAAGCATTTAGACATACCTGAGCAAAGAGACGAAAAATTAGAAATAGTTCATTTAATACTAGAAAATTTTTTTTTTTTTTTTTTTTTTGCAAAAGTTTTGCAAAATGTATACCTTGTTGAGCACAATTAAGTCCTTGGAATAACCAAAAACAAGTTCGTCTAGTTGTAAAACAGGCGGGTTGAGAACAGCAACGTCAGGGAATCGAAGCACAACATCTGATTCTTTCTCAACGGGTTTGAGTATTGGGAGTCTATCCAAAAATTTAAGCTTACTCTGCACAAGTGATGCTCTCTTTGCATTGTATCGAAATTTATCAATGAACTCTTGTGTATGTGCCCGAAGTTGTTGTTGAGCTTCCCATTCTCGTTGTTGATTCTTCTGTTTTTCTGATCTTGTTTTAATAAAATTTCCATAATTTCCTCTGTAATGATCAATTATTTGAGCATTCAGATGAAGAATGTCTGTTGCCACTTGGTCCAGAAAACTTCGGTCATGAGATACTACCAAAATTGTCGTAGCCCACGACTGTAGATAGTTCTCCAACCAAATTATTGCAATTAGGTCTAACATGTTTGTTGGTTCATCGAGTAAGAGCAAATCCGGTCTAATATTAAACAAATAACAAACATTTTGTAAATAATCTTCACAAAGATTGAAAAAGTAATTGGTTCAGATTAAAAAAAAAAAAGAGTATATGCTGATCTAAAAAAAATTCTTACTTTGCAAAAAGTGCTCGAGCTAATGCTAAACGCATTCTCCAACCACCGCTAAACGTTTTAGTAGCTCGTCTCTGTCCTTCTGGTGAAAATCCTAAACCCGCCAGAATTACACTCGCGAGTGCCTATTAAAAAATTAACAATTAGATTTACTTATTGAGAAAACATTATTATAAGTTTGTTAAATAAGTACTGGAGCTTTATCTGCTTCAATTGCTTGTAATTTTGCATAAACTTCTGATAATTCCGCTGCTGCCTCTGGTGTATGTGTTTCGTTTAGCTTTTTTTCTTCAGCTAAAAGAGCGGATCGGACAGTATCTGCTTCTAAGACGGAATCTATCGCAAGTGTATCGTCTCCAATTACTTCTTGTTCGACATGAAGAATAGAGATACCAGGAGGAATTTTCAGTTGACCACTAAAAAATTGTTATTTTTACATTACTTACTAAAAAGTGATGAAAATATCAGATTTGTTATTTATAAAACAACTCACTTTGAGATCATCTTCAAAAGAGTTGTTTTGCCTGCAAACAAAAAGTTAAGTTTTAGAATATTTTTTACATCGACATACGGATCATTGATATAGCGAGATTATATCTTAATTCTCTCAATTTACGTACCTAACCCATTTTTACCAATGAGACCGTAACGTCTTCCAAAGGCTAGAGAAATTGAAGCACCTTGTATGAGAACTCTAAAGAAAAAATCAAATAACAATTAGTTAAAGTTGAATCAAGTAAATTGAATTATTAGAAAATTACTTTTCACCAAAGGCAACATCAAAATTCTCAATCTTAATATCCTGTAACCTTCCACTCTGACCTTTACTCTCCATTCGACTTTCCTTTTTAGAAATGACCTAAAAGTAGACAGAGGGAAAAGAATATTTAGATATTCATATTTTGTAAAAACTATTTGAATTTTGTACTAACTTGAGCAGCAGATGCCTGACACTCTTGACTTAAGATATTGCTAATGGGCTTGACAACGCCTTCATTCAGACGTTTCTCTTGCTTCTGTTTAATTTTATCTTCTGCTTTTTGCAATTTCTTTTGATCAACATTTTTAAGCCCTTCGTCTCTTACTCCATTAAACCAAATTGAAGCAGTTTCATTAATCCCTTCTCCTGAACTAAAATCTGACATTTGGACTGGAGCGTTAAGGGCTCGGATGCCATTTCGATTTTTCTTTTCACTCAAACCAAGAAGATTCCAAATCTGCCCGCAGATATTCCTATTGCAAAAAAAAATTAAAACTCTAATCCCTCACTCCAACGTAAAAAAAACACTAATGAATGAACATAAAGTTTTGAACAACTACCTGACATCATTTGTTGAAGTGCCTTTATTGGAAACTTCCAATAGTACTTCTCCTACGGCTTCATAAATTTCATCAAAGTTTTCAAAGTCATCTTTGCTTACTGTCAATATACCTAATTACAATTTAGTTAAAATGAGTACATAAATTAATAAAAATTAAGCGTATCAGTTATCTTGCTCAGGAAAGCGTGCAACAACGGGACGACAACTACTTCTTAGCCGATAGCAAACAAGTATCTGCACTTTGATTTGTCTGCTGAAATCTACTTCCGGTAGGATTAGAAGTGACGGTGCTCATGGTCTGCTGATTGTATCNGGTGCTCATCGTCTGCTGATTGTATCAGCCCATTGTAGCTAGTGTTAAGATTTTTTGTTAGGTTAGGTTGATTAGTTAGTAGGAGGCAATGGGTTGCTACATAGAGCTGATACATTGGACTGATTATAATCAGCGGACCGTACTTTACTTCTACCGCTACTTCTTAGCCGACAATTGCCTTGTCTGTTAAAAAAATCAACGTCTGCTGAAATAGAAAGTGCAGACACATATCGAAACTTCTTAGGTTTCTTAGATTGTTAGATTAACATTCATATGAACCTAAGAACACATATCTACAGTCGGCTAAGTGTAGTTGCCGCAATGAGACTTGATTTTATTATTTACTTACTTTCAATATACGAATAGATGTCTTCATTAATCTTGGGGAATGTTTCCTTGATGAGTTTCTCACATTGCTCCATGATCTGTATATCTTAGTAATAGAGAATCGATGAGTAATTCTTAATTTAGTATCGTTTTGATTTAATAAAAAACTTAATTCAAGAAACAATTGATTAACTGATTTCCATACTTCCTGGATTCCGGGAAGTGAAAGTGTGGTTTAGAAAAGACAGATTGACGAAATCATTTCAAAATTATAAAAATTTCCCACAATTTCCTAAATTGTTACTTTTCCTTGAAAAAAATCAATTTTTCAAATGTGAAACATTATTAATTCAATTTCAAGTTTTTTAAAATAAAAGGTGCCAAAATAAAATTCAAAATTCAAAATTCAAAATTCAAAATTCAAATTTCAAAATTCAAATTTCAAATTTCAAAATTCAAATTTCAAATTGCAAATTTCAAAATTCAAAATTTTAAAATTCAAATTAAGCCAATCAGATTCAAGAAACGATTCTAACAATAAAAAATCTNAATTTCCCACAATTTCCTAAATTGTTACTTTTCCTTGAAAAAAATCAATTTTTCAAATGTGAAACATTATTAATGCAATTTCAAGTTTTTTAAAATAAAAGGCGCCAAAATAAAATTCAAAATTCAAATTTCAAAATTCAAATTTCAAATTTCAAATTTCAAATTTCAAATTGCAAATTTCAAAATTCAAAATTCAAAATTTTAAAATTCAAATTAAGCCAATCAGATTCAAGAAACGATTCTAACACTAAAAAATCTGTTTGACTGAATTTGAATTTTCAGATTTTTTTTAGAAAACCTTATTGAACTTGTTAGAACTTCTCGATAATTTTTACCGTTTTAATTGTAAAAATTAGTTAATTCACACGAATAATAATTTATATAGTTTATAACCTGTTAAATTTATATAAGTTTGTATATAAGTTTATATGTTTATAAAGTTTATATACGAAGAAAAAACATTTTCGACAAACTTATAAAGTACGAAGAAATTGAAGATGTTCATGTTTCTGACCTGTATTGTTGTAATTTTTTATCAGCCCCACTTTTGAAAACAATTAGCAGCCAGAAATATCCTTATTCCCATTTTTCCTGTGCCATCTTGTTTCTTCCGGATCAAATCCTTTCTCATTTGAACCATAAACAGACCAATGAGGAGATTTTGCCATATAATCCTACAAATATTGGAAAGTGGACTGTAAGACTGTAACTTATGAATTGTACACATACATTTAATTTAAATTCTTTGATAAATCTAAACTTACAAAAGCAGTGAAGGGTGTAGCGTCAGTGTAGTATTCCTGAACAAGTTTGTGGAATTTGTCATAGTCAATCCACGTGTGCCATTCNAAGGGTGTAGCGTCAGTGTAGTATTCCTGAACAAGTTTGTGGAATTTGTCATAGTCAATCCACGTGTGCCATTCCCCGTTAATCTTAAACTACAAAAGTCAGAATTAATCAAAGAAACCTAACCTAACAATTGGTCGAAGTAAAGTAGCGTCCGCTGATTGTAATCAGTCCAATTGCTTCCTGAACAAATCAATCTAACAAAAAGATCTTAACACTAATGCATGTGCAATGGGATGATTACATAGGGTTGATAACAANCTCCGTTAATCTTAAACTACAAAAGTCAGAATTAATCAAAGAAACCTAACCTAACAATTGGTCGAAGTAAAGTACCGTCCGCTGATCAGTCCAATTGCTTCCTTAACAAATCAATCTAACAAAAAGATCTTAACACTAATGCATGTGCAATGGGATGATTACATAGGGTTGATAACAATCAGCGGTGAGGTGGGTGCTTTACTTCTATCGTTCTACCAAACAATCTGAAGTTGGTACTTGATGGAATTAAGATTCAAACTTTAAGTTACCTTTTTGTTAGCCAGTAAAAGACAATTTGAGTGTTCATGTTCACAAGATATTTCATAATCTGGTATATAAGAAGCAAGTTTTTTTGTAAATTGTACAACTTCTTCGTGCCAAGGAACGTTTTCCATTGTTAGTGTACTTGCTTTTGAGGTTCCGCAGTAAGTAACGCCCTAAAAATTAATAATTGAGAAAAAAAATTTTTTTTTTTAAATTTGGTTATCTTTATCGAAAGATGTGTTTTATAGATGACATCTTACCTTAATTTCGATGAAATCTGGATTTCNAGGTAACGCCCTAAAAATTAATAATTGAGAAAAAAAAATTTTTTTTTTAATTTGGTTATCTTTATCGAAAGATGTGTTTTATAGATGACATCTTACCTTAATTTCGATGAAATCTGGATTTCCTAGTTCCACTAACTTTGCATAATTCTCAAGTTCTTCTACGTTCCAGGCTTTAACCAATGTCAGTCGATAAACTGTGCGCTGTCCCTGTTTGTAGATATCAAAATTATTTACATCCATCAACAATCTAAGCAAAAAATAGAGAATTTTTAACCTTATCGCGTAATGCTCTCAAACTGTCCAGAAATCGTTCCCAAAAATCACGAAATAATGGTCGATCAATTTTCTTCAAACTTTCTTTTGTTGAAGCGTCCACACTTACATACAGTTGTGTCACAGGGGATAATTCACTGAAATTTTTTGTATAAACAAAGATGAATCCATATTTGTAAATGTAATGTAAAAATGTAAAAAATTGTAAAAAATTTTACCGAATTGCTTCTGGAAATTGAGCATTGGTAACAAGAAAGGAAGAAATACGTTTCTGATGTAACAATCCAACTAATTTATTGATTTGTGGGTACATGATGGGTTCACCGACAAGACTGAGAGCACAATGCTAAGAACAAAAATAAAAATAATATAAAAACTTATTAAATTTTGTTATCAAATATGATCAAAAACTAAAGCCTACCCTTGCCCGGAGTCCTTCATTTAGTTTTTCGATACTCACACCCGGTACACCGCGAAATTCCTTAATCATTTTGTAATGATTGGTCAATGCACCCTCAATAATCATTTCAGCATCATCCATTTTCCATTTCCACTCTGTCCCAACTGGATTTGAATGATGTCTCCAACAAAAGACACATTTGTTAGCGCATGCTAACGACGGTGTTGCTTCCATACACTGATGACTTGCGATTCCATAAAATGTGTGTTTGTAGCATCCACCGCGACCTCGCAGCATCGCCTAAAAACATAAACAAAAAAATAATAATAAAAATCAATTATTTTTTTTCTAATTCGCAAATTTTGATTTTCAAAACACCTGTGTGCTGGAAGAAAAAAAAAAATCAATTAAGGATGTAAGAATACCTTTGTCCATCTACATAATTTGACCCCTGAATGACTCCCGATGAGTTTGTATCCTTGTTTCGTTAAAGCCTGTCTCAATTCTGGAGTAACCATTTCCTTTAGTATTCCCTTCGCTCTGTCATCTTTATCTTCTTGTATTTTACGCCTTGCTTTCGTCATAACATTTCCTAATTCTTCTAAATCCACCAAATCGGTTGTAGATTTAGAAGACACTGTGCCAGATTTTGATGATTTATCATTATTAATTGGTTCATTTTCTTTTTCTTCATCATCTGAAGAGGATTCAATGTCAATTGGTTCGGATTTGGTGGGAGGTGGTGAGCTTTTGATAATTGGTGTTGATATTGGTTTAAACAATTTTCCAGTGGTGAGATATTTTGTAAGTTTGTTCTTCCAATCGTCAAAATCAGCGAATGATCCTCCTGTGTTTGAATCTATAATGTTTTCATTTCCAAATCCAATTGAAAAAAATGACTTGGCTCCAAGTTCGAGCAAATTCGAGTTGATGTCAATTGCAGCCTGTTCAAAAGAAAATTTAAGTTTAATTTATATTATGACACAATTGAGTAATATCTATTCTTATGATTTTTGGTAGAAATACTAATTGTAAGATAAGCTTCCTTACCTTATTGTAGTTATCTTCGTAAATCGAATTTCCAAGACCAAAAATTGCATATTTGAGATTATGTAGATGGGATTTAGAAACACGAAAGTCATTAGCATGTTCATCAAGTGATTTACAAAACCAGGAGCAATTCTCTGGTGGATTACCATCCACATAAGTGGAGATAATAAAAATAGAATAGGTTGAATCAGCATTTGGAGATTTTTGTAAATCAACTAAAGTTTCAACTTCAAGACGAGAGAGACAGCTCATTGTTGCAATAATGTCATCTTTTGTTTTAACCAAAAGCTCATGTTGGAGCTGCTCCGCCAACATCTGATAATAATACCAATTATTATTTACCATTTTTAAAGATTGAAATGATGAATCAAAAATGTAAACATTAAATCTAATTTTACCTGAGCTGTCCCTGTCTGTGTCCCATAGTAAATGTTAACACGCTTCACAGTTTTCAAAGAAGGTGTAGAAGATGAAGATACTTGAGAAACTTCTTGATCATTTAACGAGTTTCCATCAATATTCAAAATCCGTGCAACTACTGTCCTCATTAAAAGAACCATAATTGATATCCCTATGGCCACTAATGATGACACCACTATGTAAATATATGATAAGACACCTCCAGCATTTTCCCATAATGCTCTCAAGTTTCTTAACGTCATGATACTGGCACTGGTACGGAAGTGATATTATAACAAACTACTTGTCTCCTATGTCCTATTGCTTGAAATAGACCAAGAAGGTCAAGACGAAATATTTGGCAAGGACAGCGACAACGACAATGACAACAATCATCTAATTTTACTTATACAAATTGTAAATGAGCAAGATTGTTAAACTAGTTGTAAATTTGTCATCAAAACTTACATAAATTGATATCGAAGGATACTCCAACGTCCGGCGAAAGTCCAGATTGTATATTTCTTTCTTAATTAATGAATTTAAACTAAAAATTACAGAATTAAAGTGAAAACAACTTGACACGTTGTTTTGGTCTTTCTGTAGTGTCTATGTAACCGCGGTTCACCAAAAACATAGTTGGGCAGATTTGAATTTACCTTTTTCAAAATGGAATTTTTCCGCCATTTTTTTTAATCAAAAATTTCAAAATTTTCTCTTCCATTTTTGAATTTTCGAAATAAATTATCGAATTTTCGAAATTATATAAATTTTTGAAAAAATTTTATTTCAATCTCATAAGTTTTATAATCATCATCGCATCACAAAGCATCAAAACAGTTAAAAAGGAAGGTTAGTTGATCTAAAATTATTGATAATCGCAGCGTTTTTATCGATTTCACAAATTGTGATTTTTAATTAATAAGTTAATTAGTATAAGCTTGAGTATTCCGTTCGATACAACTTTTGTTGGAATAATTATTGTTTCTTCTAGAATACACGACAACCATGTTCTTTCAAATTGAGAGCTGTTGAGTTGTAATAGTAACCTTTCATCAATTTAACGGCCATATCCTGGTCTTGGTCTCGGTGCTGGTCTTCCTCCAGGTAAGACTTCATCCTCATTTTCAAATGGTGTGACTGGTGAATGAGTAACAGGTCTCTTTGGAACAACTGGTTTTTCATAAACTACATTATGACCATACTCTCGTCTTGGTGGTGGAATTCTACGATAAGGTTGACGACTAACTGATGCAACTGGTTGAAAAGCTGGAACACATGGTGACTGGATATAGACTGGTCTTTCATAAACAACTTGACGAACATACTCTGGTATTGGTAGAAATTGATGACGTATTGGTGGAAGTTGACCAGCACTATCAATTTGTTGTTCATCTTCATCAGGAATCAATGGTTCATATACTTCAGGTTCCGGAAGTGGTTTTGCTGTTTGAACTGGACGAACTGGTTTGAATACTTCAGGATTTCGAGTTGGAATTGGTCTTGTTGTAGTGACTGGTCTTTTCGTAGTTACCACATGGACAGGTTCAGGATCAGGACTAAAAGAAGGTGCATCATCTATAGTCAAGGATGGAGCTGGACGACCTCCAGGTAAAACTTCTGTTTCTGATTCATCCGGTCTACCACCGGAATATTGAGCCAATGAGGAATTAATCATTGTAAACCCAATAATACAGATCACCAAGTTCTAAAAGTAATAATTTAACCAAATTCACAATTATACAAAAATCAAGTACAAAAATTTTGATTCTACAGAGCGTTACTACTTTAAGTCTCATTTCAAATGTTCAGACTTTATAAATTAGTAATCACTGATTACTAATCAGTGATGATAAATTATAGACACTTTAAAATAATTATGATACTTAAAATAACGCACTGTAGACGTACTCTATGAACTTTTTAAGTAACTTACCATTTTTATCATTTCTGTAGGTAAAATAGTAAGATAAGCTCTACCGATGATGATACCTAGATACCAATGGAACCTCCAAGTGGACAGGACTGNTTAGTAACTTACCATTTTTATCATTTCTGCAGGTAAAATAGTAAGATAAGCTCTACCGATGATGATACCTAGATACCAATGGAACCTCCAAGTGGACAGGACTGTGAAGATGAGATTTTAATCTCTTTCTTATATGTACTCTGTCCATGATTTTAGGTCGTGTCCACTTGTCACCTTAGGGTACTAACTCATTCGAATATCCTACCCTGACCGGTTTTTCAACCCTTCATTTTCTGAATCACTAATTTAAATCTCTCAATTTCCAGATAATTTTTTGTAAGATAATTTCTCAAATTCTTGAAAACTGAAATATGACGCAAGGAACAAAAAGTCGTCCAGGATATAAACCATTTTGGGTAGAACACTACAGAAATTAATCACACTTTCTTCATCCTTAGAAGTTTACAGACAACATTTTTTGTATTTTTTTTTTGTTCATAATTTATTATTTTAAAAAAATCCAATAATTAGTCACTGAATTTGAATTTTATATAGACAGGTCAAAAGGAATAATAATATTTTTTTTTTGTTGAAAATGGACTCTATTGAAGGAATTGAATTACAACAACAGTTTCAGGTAGACTAAAATTACTAAACTTTGTAANTTGTTGAAAATGGACTCTATTGAAGGAATTGAATTACAACAACAGTTTCAGGTAGACTAAAATTACTAAACTTTGTAAATTGTAACTTGATGAAAACACAGAAGNAAAAAATCCAATAATTAGTCACTGAATTTGAATTTTATATAGACAGGTCAAAAGGAATAATAATATTTTTTTTTGTTGAAAATGGACTCTATTGAAGGAATTAAATTACAACAACAGTTTCAGGTAGACTAAAATTACTAAACTTTGTAAATTGTAACTTGATGAAAACACAGAAGTTGTAGTACAAATGCATATTATAATATGTCATGTAATCTCTATAGCACGTGAGGAAANGTTGTAGTACAAATGCATATTATAATATGTCATGTAATCTCTATAGCACGTGAGGAAAATGTAGGTAATTAAGAATTAAGTAATTATTGACAAGTTGATTAATTCGTTAGTTGTTTGATTACTTTCAGATTTTTTACCTTAGAAATCATCCTTTTTTTTATGAAAAAGGAAGAAAAAAATGAAATGTGACTATACTAGTTCATTTGGGTCAAATTGAATCTTTACAACAGACAAATTGAACAATTAACTAATTACATATTTATCTAAATTAATCTTATCTAACAAATCGCACAAACTACGCAATTTACGATCATAACCAAAAAGTTGTTGCAACGGAGTGATAAAGCTTCCGTAGCCTTTTCTATTTATTTCAAAAATTGAATCCNCATAACCAAAAAGTTGTTGCAACGGAGTGATAAAGCTTCCGTAGCCTTTTCTATTTATTTCAAAAATTGAATCCAAAATTTTTTCTTAAAAAATTTTTTTTCTTAAAAAAAAAANTTTTTTCTTAAAAAATTTTTTTTCTTAAAAAAAAAATTTTTTTTTTACTTATCTTTGATTTTTGGTAAACTCCGTTTATAAGCAACTTCGCTTACAATCAACTCCGTTTATAATCAACTTCGCTTATAGTCAACTCCGTTTACAATCAACTTTTCTTAAGATCAATCTATAAATTTATTTTTGTAGAGTAAAAGAATACACATTTACTATATACTGNACTTATCTTTGATTTTTGGTAAACTCCGTTTATAAGCAACTTCGCTTACAATCAACTCCGTTTATAATCAACTTTTCTTAAGATCAATCTATAAATTTATTTTTGTAGAGTAAAAGAATACACATTTACTATATACTGNCAATCAACTTTTCTTAAGATCAATCTATAAATTTATTTTTGTAGAGTAAAAGAATACACATTTACTATATACTGATTAATTCATTGACAACTAAAAAACAGCCCACATAAATTTACGTTGTCACAAAAAGACGCCAGTGACAAATCCTCTTTCTCATTGAAAATTTCCATGAAATTTTTTTTTACTAAAAAGCTAACTGTGCACGCAATTATGCTGCGAGTTTTCTGCTAATGCATAATTATGAAAAGATTGAATTAATTTTTTTAAATAAATATTATATAATTTTAATAATAATTATTATTGTAAAGTTTCCATTATGATTTGGGCCGTTTAGGATTTATCCGTTTGAGCTTAATTTCATTTCAATTAGGGAAATTATTGTCACTTGACCGCAGTTGTATTGTCTCAATTGACCATTATTATCCATTTAAGGTACACAGATAATAAAACTAAGAAAAGTTAACTTAGTCTTAGTTTTAGTTTTAGCTTTAATTAATTAATTTCCACTTAATTAATAATATTGTCAATATACCCTAATTTTATAAATTGGTAATGAAAAAAAAAAAAACAAGACTATCAACTAATACTGGTAAATTCTAGGACGGCGGAAACTGATTTTTTTTTTGAATATTTGAAAACTTCAAAAGTGTAAGTAGTTTACACATTTGAAAAAGTCAAGAGGTGGTTTAAATATGAATTATTTTAATAATATATATTATTAAGTTTAAATTAATCATATATCTTAATTAAGTATGAATTATTGTCATACACAGCATTTTTCTCATTTCTCGAANCATATATCTTAATTAAGTATGAATTATTGTCATACACAGCATTTTTCTCATTTCTCGAAATGGTGATGTTAGAGTCATTGATACTGTTATTTTATAAGTAAGTTT
Source organism: Holacanthella duospinosa (assembly GCA_002738285.1). Classification (NCBI taxonomy): domain Eukaryota; kingdom Metazoa; phylum Arthropoda; class Collembola; order Poduromorpha; family Neanuridae; genus Holacanthella; species Holacanthella duospinosa. The sequence continues at coordinate 114,004 of NIPM01000255.1, read as the reverse complement.
CTTATCATTAAATTGAGAATTCAATTTTTAAGTTTTAAAAATTAGAATAATTAAAAATATCATTATTTTTTTTAAAGTNAAATGGTGATGTTAGAGTCATTGATACTGTTATTTTATAAGTAAGTTTCTTATCATTAAATTGAGAATTCAATTTAAGTTTTAAAAATTAGAATAATGAAAAATATCATTATTTTTTTTAAAGTAAGTTGATAATAATTTAGTTCACTAAAAACGGAATTTTAAAATTCCAATGCATAATTTCAAATATTAAACATAAATTTATAGAATTTGAATATTTGATATGCGGAAAATGAAAAATTCAATTACTAAAAACAAAATTTTTTTTTAAATCCAATGATTTACATTAATAAACTTATAATTTTAGATATAAATAATTATTTTAATCCTACTTTAACTACTCTAAACTAGACGATTATTCTCGTAAAATTGGTTGTACCAAAATAATTTGAATTTTTAAAAATTTACTAATTAAGTTTAACACGCCTGCTAATCCCCCTGAATGATTGATGAATCATGAATTAATTAAAAATTAATTAAAATAATTATTTTTAAATACTAATTATTATTTTTATACATTGAAGAAAGCAAAGTAGCACTCACTAAAGTTTCTATTAAAATCACATTTTTACCATTTTTTTTTAAAAACAATCTAAAAAAAAATTTTTTTTTTTTCATTTTGATTAGTTAATAAATTTAATCTAAAAATTTCTAATAAAAATCCGATCTCTGATTTTGGTACAATTTCCTCATGTAAATTAATCTTGTTTGAAATATGAAATGTTTACATTTCCTCTGATTTGATTGTTGGAAAAAGGACACTTTTTGAGTATGTATCGTATTTTTCTGATGACATGTGATTAATTGTCTCTTAATTGTGATGATTAATTATTAAAAAAAATTTTTTTTCTGTGTGCAAGTGCAAGAATTTTAAATTATTTAGTAATAATACAAAGTGGTGGATTCGGTTTCTTGATCTTGAGTCAAAATTCTTGACTCAAGTAAATAGTTGAGTTAATTCTTTCATACTTTTTTTTGTTTCTCTTTGCTAATAAAAAGTTTACAATTCAATCACATCTTGTTGACGAGTATTGTCAGAATTTGTCAATTTTTTTTGCAATATTGTCATTGTTGTCATTTCTTTCGTACATTGTGAATTTAGAGTCATGTTCATTGGTTTAGTTACTAAGTACATAAGTCAGGAAGAATTGGGAATTTCTCGATAAGCTTTTTCAATAATTTGACTTGAAATAATAAATTCCCAACAATGATACGTAAAATTAAAATTAAAATTATAAGATAATTCAAAAAAAAAAAATTAATTAAATTTTATAAATTTTTAGTAAAAATCTCTCCAACAGAATATGGCAATGAGAAGAATCACAAGGGAAAGACTCGTTCGGACAATGTCAGACGAACTGTTGTAAGAATCACGACGAAGTCGAAATCCTGGATTTACAACGTGAATTTTCCAACCCAAATTATTGTGAGTGTAGCACTAAAAATTAAATTAAAGTACGCATAGTAGTAATTCAATTTAAAAAAAAAACTTAAAATTTTCTATTTTTTTTAGACCAGAAATAGATTNGAAGTCGAAATCCTGGATTTACAACGTGAATTTTCCAACCCAAATTATTGTGAGTGTAGCACTAAAAATTAAATCCAATTAGTACGCATAGTAGTAATTCAATTTAAAAAAAAAACTTAAAATTTTCTATTTTTTTTAGACCAGAAATAGATTNAGCACTAAAAATTAAATTAAAGTACGCATAGTAGTAATTCAATTTAAAAAAAAAACTTAAAATTTTCTATTTTTTTTAGACCAGAAATAGATTTACCCCTTCCGACAATTCCCTTAGTCCATTTGTGACAATTCTCCCACATAAATTGTCACAAAGTTAGTAATTTAATAGTACTAACTTACTTGGTAGTAAACAATATCCGGAGTATCTTCAGTAACTGTCCATGGTAAGTAACCAGCTACTCCATCATCCTTACAGACCAATCGGAGTGACTTTTTAAAATCTTCAAAAGTTTCAGATTGTGCGGATTTGTCAGTATTTCGATGTTCATACTCACAGTACTGTCCCACTATCAAGTATAAAAACAAACAATGTAAGATGATAAATCCATGACATTTTACTTACAGAAAAGATCAAGTATCAACTAAGTACTTCATATATTAGTACTCTGGAAGATGATATAGTTGGTTACATAGAAAATGTTCCATTAATCTCCAAGAAAGCAAAATGCTGCATATGTATTAGTCACACCAGATTAATACGACAGGTAACAAATTAATACTCATAATATTAATATTCTCGATAGATTTTCAAAGGATAGAAGGATAAGACGGAATAGAACAATGGATGAGCGTATTTCCGTACTTAAAAGCTACTAAATAGAGATCGTTTAATTTTAAAGACATCTTTGGCTGTAAATGAGTAACTCTAAANCCGTACTTAAAAGCTACTAAATAGAGATCGTTTAATTTTAAAGACATCTTTGGCTGTAAATGAGTAACTCTAAAGTTTTTATTTTGATTTAGGTAACAATGATACAGTGGAACACGCTTATAAGATAACGATTTTTCACGGAGAATTCTGGTCTTATAACGGATATAAAACCAACGATTTTGACGAAGAATTCTGGTCTTAACGATTTTGCACGGAGAATTCTGGTCTTATAACGGATATAAGATCAACGATTTTGCACGGAGAATTCTGGTCTTATAACGGATATAAGATCAACGATTTTGCACGGAGAATTCTGGTCTTATAACGGATATAAGATCAACGATTTTGCACGGAGAATTCTGGTCTTATAACGGATATAAGATCAACGATTTTGCACGGAGAATTCTGGTCTTATAACGGATATAAGATCAACGATTTTGCACGGAGAATTCTGGTCTTATAACGGATATAAGATTAACGATTTTGCACGGAGAATTCTGGTCTTATAACGGATATAAGCTTAACGATTTTGCACGGAGAATTCTGGTCTTATAACGGATATAAGATCAACGATTTTGCACGGAGAATTCTGGTCTTATAACGGATATAAGATCAACGATTTTGCACGGAGAATTCTGGTCTTATAACGGATATAAGATCAACGATTTTGCACGGAGAATTCTGGTCTTATAACGGATATAAGATCAACGATTTTGCACGGAGAATTCTGGTCTTATAACGGATATAAGATCAACGATTTTGCACGGAGAATTCTGGTCTTATAACGGATATAAGACCAATTTGGTCTTATATAAAAGCTATGATGTTTTTGAATGGAATTACCATATACAGTGAAACCTGTTTATAAGACCAGCATTTGGGAGCCGTCCAAACTGTGTCTTATAAGCAGGTGGTCTTATTCAAAGAGTCCTTTTATAAGACCACTCTGTGTCTTATAGAAAGTAAATGGAAAATTTATTTGAATAAATCGTTTCTGCAGTAACTTAATGCAAGTGTTTTGAAACTAAATTGCACTGAAATATGCTGTAATTTTAGGTTGAACCACTTTTTGTTCCAATGCCGCTCTTTCCAAAACAGAAATATGAAAACAATCTTCACCTTACCTCGTGTCATCTCATTCTCCGATGCTACCTGGACTTTCCACTTCTGATTTGTGTAATTATATTAATTTTGTCTTTCAGATTATATGACTTACGTTTTTTGACGGATG